>JASCZW010009158.1:0-44609 GCA_034211315.2 Aedes japonicus
AGCGTTAAAATCTACGAGATACCGGCAGATTAGGTCCCGACGGTGGTAATGGCATGAACGCACGACTCGTTGGAGGAGCACAGTAATCCCATGGTTTAAGGCGAATCCCTTGGTGCGAATCTGCTGGCATAGCTTCTAAGATGTTGTACTCTTCCATAATAGGTCCCGCTGGTGGCAGTAACGGTATCGAATCGTTCACCAACTGAGTGTTGTGACGCGAAAATTCGTTCCCCGGCAGTGGCTGCGAACTTAACGAAATACTCGGCGGCGGCAGCTGGTACGTTGTTTATAGCATAGATGCTTCCACTACGTGGCTGATATTGGCACCGTGACTGCCTTTCTCAGCCCTGGTAAAGGGAATCGATGTACGGGTTCCATTCGTGTCGAAATCATCAATTTTCCGTAGATTACGTGGCGGCAAAGCTATCGATGTACTCGTCGTAGCTACGTTGTAATTCATAGCATAACTTCTAAGCTGTTCACTTGTTGTTACTACCGAAGCAAGTGAATATGTTGCCACGTGTAGCGCTTGATTGACGGAATGGAAACGGTGGTGCTTATAACTGGTATTGGTGGTAACATTGCTTTAGAAGAGTATGTGCCCATCGGGTTCGAAGAAAGAGCTGACATGTTGAACCCCGCTGGAGCAGCAACCGTCACACTAGAGGCTGATGCTAGTTGCCTCACTGTCGGCGCGGATGAAACGATCATGTTAGAAACCGACAAATCATGTCCAGGTGATGAGTTTGTTGTCGCTGAACAGATGTCGACGACTTGATACTGCATACCTAGCCCCGACGACGAAACAGGTACTAGCATGAACGACGTAGACTCTCTTTCCGAATCAGCTGTTACACAACGAAGAAGATTGGATCATATTGGAACATCTTTAGGGGTACTCGTTGCTGAGGATTCCGGTAGTACTTGTACCGAAATGTGCGGTTCTTCTATCTGCCCTTCAGTAGTAGCTATAAGCGATTGAGCGGTTGCTCTATCCTTTATGATGACCAGCGGCTGTGTGGTAGCCCCTTCGTTGTGTGGCGAAAACCGTTCTGAGTATTTTCTGGACGACGTGGCAGCATTACTGTTTGCTCCTTCAGTCTGACCTTCTTTTTCAACCCATGACTCCGTATTCTCCCGAACTTTTTGTTGGCTTATTTCACTCCTCCTGCTGGCTTTGTCATCATCACTCTCAAGGTCCGCTTGAAGTAACTCGAACTTTTCCCTCATCAGCATTTCCTCTGATTCGAGACGCATTTTCCGAAATTTTTCTTCCTCGTCGATTCTCCTTATCCGGATTCGATTTTCCTCCTCTAGCAATTTCATCCTTAGAGCCAACTGAACCGATCTTCGGCTACTGCGAGATCCTTGACTGGATCTTCTGGACACGATCGAGATTAACTCATCCTTTTCCGTGCAATGTTGACATACGAAACTGCGATCAGGGTTAGCTATCGAATTGTTCACCCCTGCGCAGCTGAAGTGCACGTACTGATCACAACGATCGCATTGCACTAAATCATCGTCTGAATCCGGACGTTCACATAAAATACAGTGCTTCGTGGGTACTTCTTCTGGATTCTGGGTAACTTCTGGTGAAAAATCCTAAGTTTCATCCATTGTATTCCGAAAATCAATCTTTTCGGCTATCGAAATAGACGAAATATTTGAAGAATGTTGTGATATATGTTATACTGAAACCAAACACCGAAATTCTGCTAGCTGATACTTACAGCTTCAAAGCTACAAATATATTTAGATTTGAGTATTTAGAAATTTCATATATGATTTACTTACATTTCGGTATTAGAATAACAAATTACGATTCCACTGCAGTACGATAGTGAATCTAGGTTAAGAATCTAATTAGGCCAAGTTACGTGAATCAGTTCAAAATATTACTTATGTTATGTGCTTGTTATTTAATAACAATCCAAAATACTAGCACTAAAGTACAGCAATTAATATTAAAGATAATAATTTAGATTGAGATATTCCACTTTTAATTACTGGGTAGATTTTTAGAGAAGCTTTCCGATACAAAAAAAAATGTGGTCTTCTGTCTGTTGACATGGTTTGACTTTTGCTCCAATTATAGTGCTGTCATTCAGCCATGTCGAGGGATTGCCCGGTCACACAATCGCCCTGTGACTGACAAGTGCAGGGTGGCCACAGACTCGGGAGAATCGGGAAATGCGGGAAAAATGCGGGAATCCAATATCATCGGGAAATATGCGGGAAAAAGGCGGGAATTTCAAAAGTCATCGGGATTTTTTTTTTTCATATGGAAGGAACCATACTCACACTTTTTCAAATGATTTTAGTAGCGT
Source organism: Aedes japonicus (assembly GCA_034211315.2). Lineage (NCBI taxonomy): Eukaryota > Metazoa > Arthropoda > Insecta > Diptera > Culicidae > Aedes > Aedes japonicus. Next base: position 2,331 of record JASCZW010009158.1, read on the forward strand.
TTTTGTCATTTACTCGGTCCACCGATCTCATTGTTCAGCCTGTTCAAAACGTACCGCTTGGAGCATCTTCAGCGGTGGTATATTTTAACATCTTTATAGTTGATTTGCATCAGCAAACTTAAAAATAACCAGCTTAAATAGACCAACTTTGCGTTCCCCGCACCGGTGTTGTATTTCTTGTTGTTAAACCCACCAACACCTATCATCTTATAGTATCCAGAGATCAGAAGTTTTTTTATTCAGAGTCCGAGGATTTTTCGCAAACTTTTTACCATGGAACATACCATAAAATCAGGGAACTTTCCAGAAATAAAGGGTTCTCCCTAGAAGTTCAGACAACTTTCCTGAAATCAGATTGTTTCCTAGAAATTCAGAGAATTGTCCACGAATTCAAGGAGCTTACTACAAGCTCAGGGAAGTTTCCAAAAGTAAAGGGTTCTCCACAGAAGTTCAGGTAACTATCCAGAAATTCAGGGGGCTTCCAAAAGTTTACAAAACTTATCAGATTATTTTGGGTATTTTTCAGAAGTTCATAGAACTACTCAAGATGTTCAGGGAACTTCCCAATAATTCAATGAACTTTCCAGAAAATTGGAGAACTTCCAATAGAGAACAGTCAAGAAATGAAGCTTTTTCATGAGTTTGCGGATCTTCCTAGAGGTTTAGTGAACATCTTAGAATTTCATGATACTTGTTAGACATATACAGAACTTCCAAGAAGTTCAGCGAACATGTAGGAGTTCAAGAAACTTCCTTGAAATTGAGGGTTTCTCATGAATTCAAAAAACTTCTCAGAATTTCAGGAAATGCTCACAAAGATCATGGAACTCTCCCAAGATCAGAAAACTTACCAAAAGGTCAGCAAACATCTCAGACGTTCAGAGAACGTCCCAGAAATTCAGAGAATTTCCCAGAAGTTCAGGGAATTTTCCAAAAGCTCTAAAGAACTCCCAGATGCTCAAGGGATTCAGCAATTTAGGAAATTTCTCAGTAGTCCTGCGATCTTCCAAGAATTTCAGAAAACTTCCCCTAAGATCGGGGAACTTTCCAGAATTTCAGAAAACGTCCCAGATAAACAGGAAACTGGATTTTTTGAGCATTCGAAAAGTTTAAACATTCAAAGGATTTTTTCATTAGTTTGGGGAGTTTACTAGAACTTCAGGGATCTTTCTAGGTGATCGAGATTTTTTCCAATCGTTCCGAAACAACCTAAAAGTTCAGGGTATTGTATGTACCTGCTGGAAGTTAAAACAACTTCTGGAAAGCGAAATCTGATTTTCTAAGTTTCCGTCATTTCCAGAAAGTTGTTCCTATTCCATGGATGATCAGCAAACATTTTGGAAGTTCATCCAAGTTTCCAGAAACGTTAATAATTTTTCGGCAATTCAATGAAATTCTCTAAAGTCCCACTATTTCTCTTCTCGAATGACGGCGAGCAAACTTCATGATTATCTGGAAACGTCCAATTATTTCATTCAACTGCCAAGAAGTTTAATCAACTTCTGGCTTGTTCATTATAAATATTTCCACCCAATCTTCATAGATATTCCGAAGTTCATTAAATTAAATTTTTAAAGAGTACGTTCAGTAAGAAATTTAGAAGCTTATATAAGTTCTGAAATGATGCAAAATAGATGCGGTTTGGCTACAGAAGATTTGGCTACACGGCTGTAACAGGTGAGGCCAGAAATGAGCTTATTTTTCATGTGGTGGCGAATGTGTTTGAAGTTTGGCGAATTGCGTTTGTAAGGGTGTTAACACATGGTGAAAGAAGAATTTGGGCACCTGTGCTCAATGTCGTCTGACGTTGTTTGCCAGATTCCAGAGAAAAGAAAATAGTTTGGACAAATTTTGGTTAGAACCAAGAAGGAGCTACCAAATTTGACAACATATGTTGAAAATTGGCTCATCCTGTCCACAGAAAGGCGTATTTTAAATGAATGGAAAGTGTCTGGTGGTAAATCAAACTGGAAAAAGTTTGGGAGCATAGAGATTGAGCTACGAATAATTTATATTAACTCTTCTTAACAGTCGGGAAAATAAGGCAAAAATGCGGGAAAAATTCGGGAAAAATGCGGGAATTTTTATATCAAGATTGTGTGGCCACCCTGCAAGTGGGTGTCGCAACACTCACTGTACACGTTTCAGTGACTCAATTTCTTTAATTATCAATAGCGGCGCCGGCCACGTCCTTGCAATCAGTTGGGAATAGGGAAGGAAAGTTAGTGTGACCTTTGCTGATTAGGGACCGTGTTTACCTCTGCATCCCCACAAAGGTCACAGGAAGGAGGATTTTTTATGTTAGTAGGGTAGGTTTTGATGGATCAGGATTCACCTTGAGAAGTGATGTGATCATATAGATATATATTTTATAATAAGATTAAATTATTATTGATGTAGGTTCAGAATAAAGTGATATAGGGACCAAATGGATAACAATTACCTGCTTCGCTCCGCATTTTGAGAGAACTTACCACCTCTCAATTGTCTGAAAGTCCTTTGTGGGGTCTGACTGTTTAGCGTTCTGCTTCCACCAGGGTATCCTGGTGCTTGCCCCATATGGCAATGATCGTGGTCATTGGATAGGGAACATTGCAAAAGAACTTGAAAGAGAAAAGGGAGAAGGCATTATTGATTGGCAACATGCGACGCAAATGTAAGATATTCATTGTGATATCCTCAATGCGGCCGTTCAAAATGGTTCGACGGACGTATATGAGAGAACATTCCCGAGTCTCCACGCGTTAACCCAATCCCATCACATTTAATTATAGAAGCCAAGCGCCACTTGACTACGTGCGACATTTGGAAATGTCAGGGCCGCTCCCTTCCAGCTTCAGATATCCTCCAGTATCCTCAATTCACCAGTATTGCATATTCCACCTAACTAACATGGAAGAATAAAAAAAGGAATAACTACATGGAAAAGACCATTCTACTGAAAGATGGACGGCGAACAATACATGTCACCTATAAAATAAAAATTAAAGCACAACAACAAATGCACGGATAACAGATAACATGCAATAGTAACAAGAGAAAGGGAAGGCGTAGTAGATAGGAGAGTGTGTGAGAGTAGTTAATGAATTCAAGGCAACCCCTTGCTCATAAAGAAATTGTTTCATATATCTCTATCAGCGCATTCGCTCTGATGAACCATGAAAATTCGTCAATATTTCTACTACCGGGGCCGTAATATTCAGATAAAATACTTAGCTGATTGTTTTATCCAGTAACCAATTGCAGAAATAGGCAATCATTCGCACGCCACCATAAATCGAAGAATGGGTTTTTAACATTTGTTATTTTTTTTACTTTTCCTTTCATACGAGTTAAAAAATACTCTTACTGCCTATCAGGCCTCAAGACTGCACCTTTTTCTTATTTGCATGTTGACAACACAGTTAAGAGAAACTCCTGTTAATCAACTTGTAAGAGGTCATCACAAAACGACTCCACGGCAATAGTTTTGGTGCCGACCAGCCGGCTCCAGATAGATTTAACCATAATTTTCGTCCCGGATCGGGCGCATTTCCCGAAAGTTTCAACATTTTCCACTGCACCGTTTAAAGCACTTTACTTTACTGCCGCTGCCGGACTGGTTAAAAATTATTTTCTTCAAGTTAAGTGAAAACTAGCGAACAGACTGACAGCAGAGAAAACAAGTCCGCTCGCGGCTTTTTCCAATGAACGCTCTATAAGGAGTGTATCGAAAAGTAGTTATAAACATTCGATGCGTTATTACGCCTAAACTACTGTATATATTTTTAGCGTGTAAGCGCCATTTGCTTTGTTTACATGTCAAAAATGATTATTCGGTTCATTCATTTCCGTTGATAAAGTTGTATTCAAAATGTCGCGAATTGAATTTGAGACTAAAAAGAAAATTCTGCACACTTGGTGCACCGAAAAGGGTGTTACTTACAACCAGATTGCGAAAAGAGTAAATGTTCACCCGGCAAGTGTAAAACGCATCATCGAAAAGTTTGGTAAGGAGTGCTCCCTCAAGGATTTACCAAGAAGTGGCCGGAAACCCGGCTCCAGCAACCCCGATTTGGACCAAAAAGTTGTGGATTATATTCAACGGAACAAATCTGCCTCTACTCGCGATCTAGCCAAGAAGTTCAGGACCAGCATCGGAATGATTCAACGAATCAAGCGCAGGAATGACTTGAAGACGTACAAAAAGCAGAAAGTGCCCAAACAAACTCCGGAACAAAAGTCTCGTGCCAAAACCAGGGCTCGAAAGCTGTACAGCTGCATTTTGGACAATGTCGACCAGTGCATTTTGATGGATGACGAAACATACGTTAAAGAAGATTCAAGAACGCTACCGGGGCCGCAGTTTTATACTAAATCTGTTGGGGAACGTGTGCCAACCGCAGATACGACTGTTGCGATGGAGAAATTCGGTCAGAAGTTGCTCATTTGGCAAGCTATTTGCACATGTGGCTTGCGTTCTTCAATTTTCTATACAAAAGGAACTATAAATGCTGAGATTTATCAAAAGGAATGTTTGAAGAACAGGTTGCTACCATTGTATAGAAAGCACCAGTCCCCTCCTCTCTTCTGGCCAGATTTGGCATCGGCACATTACGCCAAATCCACTCTACAGTGGCTGACGGAGAATAACATCAAGTTCGTAGAAAAAGACATCAACCCACCAAACTGTCCCCAGTTGCGACCGATCGAACGCTATTGGGCAATAGTCAAGCGTATATTTAAGAAGGATGGTACAGTGTCCCAAAACATGACCGATTTTAAGAAAAATTGGGCAGCGGCATCCAGGAAGTGCACAAAGGTCACTGTGCAGAATTTGATGGCAGGTGTCAAATCAAAGGTACGGGCATTCTACAGAAATGAACATGATGACTAGTTTTTCCGTTTGGATCTTTTGTAAACATGTTAAGCTATAATAAACTGAAATAGTATGTTAATTTTAACCATGTTTTCATGCCTATTTTATTATTTGGAAGTTTATAACTACTTTTCGATACACTCCTTATATGGAATAAACTAAAAATTCGTGACTGTCCCACAAGAAATTCCAGCAAAGTTGATGTCTGAAAGGTCAACCCCAATGCAAATGTTATGCTGAAATGCCGAAATGCTGATTGAGCCTTCAATGCCCGTTATCATGTTGGTTCATGCTCTAAAGATTAATGGTTCTGAAATGCTACCCGAACCAAAGCCTCCATTGTTCAGTCGGCAATCCCCTGTGATCACATGACTCGTAAAGGCGCGAGACCGGAACTTGTGAGGACCGGAAGTCACGCCCTCCTTCCAGGCCGTCAACTCATCTTTTGCAGCCCACCAAAAATAAAAACTTCATACACAAAAACTATTCTCAAAATAAAAAAATGGTAGTGGGACAATGAAGGAAAAAATGGAAAGAGCTCACCCGGATTTCCAGAACATTCCGTTGCTGTGGTTTTAACAACGAGCAATCAGAGTAGGTCCATGTTCCCTCCAGATTACATTCTGTTCTTGAAGAGATCGCAAACATGAAGTAAACATCTCCGAGTGACGGGGCTGAACACGAGCTCCTCCTGCCTCAAGGAATTCCGTCTCCAGCGGGGACACTTTGTTTTCACACCAGACAAGCCTCGTAATCAGGGTGCGAAAAATTCAAATTCAATAAGCAGAATCCCGTGAATTTATCCAACATCCATCTCGTCATTCACCGATTCGGTGCAAAACTGAATTTCAGAAGAGCCAAAATTCGGTGATAGCAAGAACACATTCAGTCAGAATGTTTGCGATTATTGTGTTTTGTGATGCTCTCCTCTTTTTGTTTTGACTGATTGAACCGGAGATCTGTATAGAAAAATGTGTCGGTAGCATCCTGTGTGAATGAAGACATTCGGTGCGGGTCACCTTTTTGGAGGGGACCGAATGCTTGTGTTCGTTCGTTCATTGCTTTTTCTCTTTATTAGTAATTCGTGTGTTCAGCAAAGACCAAAGAATTGAATGCTGTTGTTTTTCGCACTCATTTCGGGCAGTCAATTTTTTCACACACTGCTCGTAATGGACTGCAAGCAACTCTTTGGTGATCGAATCATCATCAAAATAAAAAGTTTAACACTATTCTACACAGTTGTAAAATCTCATAAACCATTAAAATAAAACGAGGCAAAATGACAGTGCAAAAATTTTCACGACTTAATTCGAGGACCGATCTTTCAATTGCTTCGTCAGTGTTGAGTAATGGCAAAACGCCAAATCGGGTTCCAAACAGGGTGTTTTGAGAATGCCAAGTTGAGGTCTTAATAATGTTGGAGAAAAAGAATGAATCGTTACAATGAAACGATTACACAACAACGCTGCGTCCACTGAATTGAACTTTTGTGGTTTACTCCTGTTTACTATTCTAATTTGCATCTTAAAGTTACACCACCATTTGTCAAGTGACCAGCCTAAGACGCGTCTCCCAGTCAGGCAAAATTGAGTTTATAAAACCCACCACCTTTCCAGGATTTGCAGTCCAAATTTCTTTAGGTTGCATATAGCCACTGCACAGAAATTTAAGTCTGCTCTTGTACAAAGCATCACAACTGCAAAGTAGATGTTCCGAGGTTTCACGTTCCATGTTACAGAAACGACAGATATCATTCTTAACCTGGCCAATGTTTTTCAAATAATATCTACTAGCCAGTATAGGTACAAAAAACTCTCTTATTGAGCTCCAGAAGCTTTTTACTAATTGTAACATTTGGAGATTGTACACACTTTGTGCTGACCAACCAATTGCTCTTCCCAAGATTTTAAGTTCATTTTTATGGCACAGTATGATATACTGCAGAATGCTTCTGGGCCAATAAACTAAAAATACAAATATTTGCATATCTACACTGAGGAAATAACTCGTTCGAAGTTCATACGAAATGCTTATGGATTTTAACCAAAAGAATTTACTTTGAACATCATACGATAGCACTATTTTATTTTATTTATTTATTTATGTCACGTGAATACTTGTAGCTTAAGGGTTGTCCCTTATCAAAATACTACAATCGGTATTCAATGTTGCTCGTACCACTTTCATATCCAAAAAAACGTTATGAAAATAAAACTTACATAAAAACTAAACACTAACTTATTGACTTGTTGACTAACACTCCCTAATTCTCTCCATTAAGCCAAATCAAACATTCACGGTGGAAAATTGCAGCAGAACGCACATTTTTTATTACGTTCGGAAGTTGATTCCATAAGATGAGTGCACGTACGAAATGAAAGCACGCCTTTGATATCGTGTATGATTTTTGAAATATATTGCTATGGTTTCCATAGATGTGTCGTATGAAAATAGTAGAGGAAAGGCTTGTAAGATGGAACGGCTTGTAAGATGGAACAGCGCCACTTGTTGTCACTATGAATGCCAAACATAGTGACAACACGATCGCGCTGACAAGTGTTAACCTCATTTTTTTACTATTCTTCAATTTTCATTTGCTTTTGGAGTGAATACACTCATTCGATCTAGCTCTTTGTTCGAAACTGGTGGAATAATTAAAATAGCAATTATTTCTTGTGCTTAGTAAGTGGAAATTTCCCATCGACATCAAAAGGTTAACATTTGTGTTGGCTAGCAGTTTTGGTGTATTTTTATGATCCAAAGGCATTTTTAAACAAATCGTAAATTGAAACAATTTTTTGCTGTTTTGTGTTTATGGCGTCATGTTAGTAAGATGGAACACTGTTGAGCTTGTACGATTGAACACATTTTTTTCGTTTTAAAACATTTGAATGACATTTTTTATGTTTCAAAATGGCATGGAATCAATAATAAATTGAAATATAACAATACATTTTTTTAAATTGCAATTTTCGATGGATTTCGAAAAAAGTCCATAATTTTTTTTGATGGCTATAAATAACCAGTTCCGTGGGCAAACTTGGAGTTCTTTAGTTATTCTTTCAAAAAATCCTCGAAAAAATAAAAATTATACATGTTACGAGCAAAAAACGAATTGTGTTCCATCTTACAAGCCATTTTTTGAAATTACAATATTGGATGGATTTTGAAAATAGGCCATATCTCCCTGGCCAAGGATGAAGGGTTTGACGATGATTCGTCAAGTGTCGATATAATCAATCTTCTGTTTAATACTAGTAATTATAGCTGAGATATTTCAATTATTTAAGTTATTTATTTTTTCGAAACTTGATTTATCATACCTTTAACATAGCTATAGAAACAGTTGCGCATGATTTAACTACAGCTGCCTATCACTATTGTTAGAGGGACCGCCAGGGCTAAGTACGGGTCTATACTAACAACTCTAGCACTAACAAGACTCCGAAACCAACGTTCATCTACGTAGATTAGTTATATTGTAGTTATGTATTATTACTAACTTTTCTTTTCTGCTTTAATGTTACTCTTGGTGGTAGGCGAAAGTGTCTTTTAGAATTCTTTTCATCAACTCACATTAATAATTACTTTGTTATTGTCTCTTTTCTAATTTCTTTTTTCTTCTCTTCTGTCTCTTGTTTTTGTTGCCAATAACGCATGATTATTGTCTGAACTGCTTCAGTAAGGAATTGGGTGACGTTTCGCTAGGTTGGTCGAGACGGAAATCAAGTAGGAGTAAGTGATGACATTCATCATGTCATTGTTGTTTGAATCCTAGTTCTAAAATACTGGGCTCCTTATTTCACCTCATCTTGTTCAAAAGGGCTTGAACAAAATAAATGGCTTACACAGACCACTTGAAGATGTAATATGACGAAACATTTTTAATATTAGCATAGAACATGAGTCGATGTTTCATAAGTTGACTGAGATGCTTTAATGAAAAATTTAATAACGCAAGGCTAACAAATGTATTTGAAATTGAACTTATCATCTCGTTGTTTCTTCCAAACATGCTTAATTCCGATGTTTCTTCATTTCACATCCGTTGAACAATATTGAATAGCCATTTCGTTTTGATAATATCACTTTTTAATGACTATATATCTGTTTCTTTTTTGGTATACTGGAGTCAACAGGAAAGCTAGATTTGTATCATCAGATTTATCTCTGCAGACACGTGAGAAGTGGCAAATGCTTTCAAAATTGTAATCAACAGTAAGTAGATGAGATCGAAAAGCAAGTTGGATGACAGTAACTTGCGGTACCAGTGCAACAACAACCAATAGGAGAAGAAACAGATGAGAACTAATTCATAGTTGAACTTATCAATTGCTAAAATGTACTAATCACCAAACTATTATTCCGGTCTCGTTTCAGCAATGAAACACCTCTCTCTCTCTTGCTTCACTTTCTGCCTCCTGATATTCCTTCACTCTAACTATCCCCTATTTTCAACAGCCTCTTACTATCCGGTATCTTAAGCAGGATTCACTTGACCCCTGTGGTTATTATTCTGTGATATCAAATCTATACTTCTACCATATGGACAGTGATTTTCATCACTGGAGACCTGGCCCTATGACCCCCTTCTGTGCTTGAAAATGAAATGAAAATGAAAATGAAATCTTTTTCGCTAGCTATGTGACGAACGAAACCCCATATGACGAGAGGCTAAGCAAATTAGGCAAATGTTCAACGATATACAACTTTTTACATAAAAAAACCTGCCCAAACCTTTTACCTTCCCATAATCCCTGAGCAGCCGGTTTACCACAAACCACGCAGAACTTAATTGACCCCCATGGGTTAAAGATGCTGTGATGCTCACTCCCCTTCCCCGCCCTGATGTATTATGGACGATGTGAAATTTCACATCGGTGACTTGGCCCTCGACCCCCTTGTACATCACAAAATGAAAAATGAAAAATGATTTTGAAAATAGGCCATATCTTTTTTTTGATGACTATAAATAATCAGTTTTTTAAGCAAAGTTGGAGCCTATTAGTTCTTCTTTCGAAAAAACAAAAAAATATACATGTTATGAGCAAAAAAACGGATCGTGTTCCATCTTACAAGCCTTTCCTATACATTATGAATATGAAATTCATATATCATTCTTATGAATTGTGAACACATTTAATGCGGTATATACTCATGTGAACTATTATTATAAGTATTTATGTTCATAAATATTTATGTTCTTTCAGATTTTTTTTTTATAAATGTAGCTAAATAAAACAAACAATCCTAAATTGCATTGCTTGTTTGATTTCTTCAATAAAAATAAATCAACCCACAATTGAGAAAATACAAATTCATATTTATTTCAAACGTTACACTTAAACTTGAACAGTTTTAGTTTTACTTAAATGACGTGGCTGGATAGCTCAGTGGTAATCCGTTCTGCTTACTAAGCAGATGGTCGGGCGTTCAATCCCAGGCCCGTCCCCTTCCTTGTCTTTTGTCACTTGCCTCTTTCTATCACCACTAGATTTAAAATAAAAAGCAGTCTACTTGCGCTTTCATTGATCGCATCACTTACCACAGTGCTTCCATGATCTAAAAATAACCTGCCTCACTAACACAAAAACTATCCTTCCCTTGACAATTGTGGAGACGCAGAAGTAAACACGGTCTCTAACCAACGATTGTCAAACTAATCATCCTTCCCCCCTCCCCAAAGACCGTGAGGACGTGGCCGGCGCCGGTACTGGTCTATAAATAGGAATTAGTGAACTTGTTTGTACATTGAAGATCTAAAGCTACTCCCAAGCTCCATCTATGTGGTTCTCTGTGCAATTACACTAGTTCTGATCGGTAACGGTGTAGCAACTACGCTACGCACGGTCTTTAAAAAAACAGTTTTAGTTATACTTAAACATTATAAAATTACATTGGAGCTTTGCTTAGGTCGAAAATAGTTATTATTGTTAATGTTGATAAAAGAAAGTGGTGGTCCATCAATCTTATCAATTGTAACCAACATCCTTTCATCTGCTCGTTGAGTCGCTTTTCTGGCTAAAAAATGATCATCAAATTCACCGGAGATCCATTTTCTAGATTCATAGATCGATTCACCATGCCCGATAAATTCATCAATTTCCAATAATTGATTTGTTGAGTTTGTCGTTACAAATTGGCCTGATTTAAATTGCGTCCCTTTATAAGCGCACAGTGATGCAAAATTAACAACTTGATTAAAGTTTAAAGAGTGTGTTGCATTCATCTTATCAAAATATAGTCTAATATTAAGTTGATGTGGCCTAAAGTTGCCTTCAAAATTGCTTTCCTTGCGGATTCCTTTTTCTCGAAATGAAGTACGTGTCCTGAAAACAATGTATACCGTTACATCCAAGAATGTTGGTGATATTTTCACATCGTTATTACTTTGTGCTCTCTTTTGAACACTTTCAAAATGACGGAGGCTAGGAGCTGCGATGTTGTTTTTCGTTTTCGTAAAATATGGTACCTGGCTACAACATCAGTCACAAATTTTTGGCCCTCAGTGGATAGCCCAGGTCATCAGCTTTATGCAGTAGCTTCGTTCCAAACACTAATTTTTTAAAACGTCTGGTGAAAACAAAAGAGAACCATCCTCGTCATCAACCTGCAAAGAAACAACAAAACAGATAAATATATCCAATGGAATGTGTCTATCGATCAAGTAGCTCAAGATGTAACAGAACATGGTAGTGGCATTATCGACCTCGTTCATGTCGAGGGTTTCATTCCAGTTAATACTGCTATGCACATTGAGAATACTGTCGTAATCTCCATTGCAGAAGCCATGGTAGGTGGATAACGGTACAATAGCTGGTTTGATCAGTTCACTAGCCACGAGACTGAGAAGAAGTGGTGGATGATGAGGCATCTGTTTTACTAGTGCAGATGGGGCTAGCATGATGCTTGGTGGAGTATAAGCAAAGGCCAAGAGATCGTCCATTTTCATTAATAATATCGTTAATGTCGAATAATCATTAAGCATCGAACTGACCTCGGCCTGGATGCGCGATTGAGAAGGGTCGAGATAAAGGCAGCTGTCGGGTCTACGCCGCCATTTGACACCGGGGAGGTTGAGATCCCCGATTTCCAGAAATTTGTTCAACTGACTGAAGGTGCACATTTATGAAATCATCCTCGCTAACTCTGTCAGTTGCTTGCCGGATTCCAGAGAAAAGAACAGCGTGTGGGCAAATTTTCGCTAGACTGATTAGTCATTCCAAGAAGGAGCTGCCAAATTTTGAAAAGGTGGCTGTGAACAAAACTGAAAACAGTTTGTAGCTCAGATAATTGTCTTGAAATCACGAAGTTCTTGATACTATATGCACGCAACGCACGTGCTTCATTTTGCTGTTGTTTTACTGTTTTTCTTTGATGTTCATGCTTCTACAAACTTGAACAATCAATGACTAATATACCTACATATAGCGATTTTTGTTTTCGTTTGTCGCAAAGCAAGTTACGCAAGACGCAGAAAGCCCGATTTGCGGCTACTATCCCTCATTTTGCCTGAATGACGCAAGTCAGAATTTCAGTTTGAACAATTTCCTCAAAAACTTCAATATATATTCAATATATATTAAACCGATATTAAGTCATTTTTTCCAGTCGAAAAAAATAGGCAAAATGTGGGAGAAATTCGGAATTAAATTTATAAATTAAGATTATATTGCTATATGAAACGGTTGGCTGATCAAATACGCAGACAATTGTTCAGGTCGTGGTCCTCCGATAACCTGATGTACGTCTTTGAAGAAAATAAGGAATATCAACTGTCCCAGTTGGCGCCCTGTAAAATATGAACAAAACCATCTTAAGCGATTATCGGCATGTGCTTCTAGAACAAGATCGTTGAGAAGGCGGTTTCCTTCACTAGTTCGTTTAGCTTTTATGGAAGCAACAGAGTAGCTTATAGCAATTGGTTTTTTTGCAGACAAGATAAAGAAAACTTCATCCGATCAGTTGAACGACTTGTTTAATAATGATCAATTGTATATCTAGGTGTAACCAAGTTATCTTTGATATCATATTCAATAGCTCCTTAGATTAGCTACAACACCCGCTCATGATGACTGGCTTGAATATGTTCCAGCAATCCGATCCTTCTGCGGAAATCTTCAGTGTTGTGGCAGGCAATAGTTTTGTTAGTATATCAGCCTCCTAATCACGAGTTGGAATATAGGTGATTTTTACTTGCGCTACAGCATCTCGAATAAAATGATGCTTAACATCAATTGCTTCACTCGTTTCGTTTCTTCCGTCGTGGACATAGCTATTGCACCTTGATTGTCTTCCGAAACTGGTACCTAATAGGGCATTGCAAAAACATTGGAAGTAAATCATTCAATAATCCTAACCACATCGCTTCACTGCAACAGGAACTCAAGGCGATATATTCTACTATTGTTGACACCATAGTAACAGACTACTAGTTCTTCGAGGACTAAATAACTGTGCTTCCGTAAACCTTCATAAGGTAACCCGATATTAATTTTCTGGCTATCTCATCGCTAGCATAATCGGCATCAGCAAATGCAGTAACAACAGGCTTGTGTAGGTTCTTCTGGTATGTGTAAATTAAGACCAAGAGACTCTTGGTCTCAATTTCGTATTAAGTATCTCAGAAGACGTGTTGCCTGTTACCAATGCTGCTCACATATGTCTGCTCTTGTTCCCATCATTATGTACATCAATCCTCTAATCTGTTCTCGTTATGGATTCCCACTCTTGCCATTATCCTTTTTTAATTTAAGATTGACTTCTGCAGGGGGTTTCACACGGTCGTGATTGAGAAACTGCCACTGATGTTTTTGTTTTGTGGCGCTCCACTTTGAATCTGAGAAAATGCAGACATTTCACCCATATCGGCCATTTCAAATTTGATTTTCAATTTTCCTTGAATATCCCTCACAACTTTGGTATCTTGTCCAGCGATTATTGTTATTGTCATCAAATAGTTTAATCTCGTTTTCACCATATAACCTCTACACTAACACATATTGTAAATGTATGCTATATTATCATTGAAAGGACTGTCAAGCTCGAGGTACAATCGATATCAACGTCGACATGATTACAACCGCCGCAAAACAGCTCAAGTCGTCCTACAATCCTGGACCCGATGGTGTTCCGTCATTATTCCTGAAGAGGACAGATCTCATCCTGCTGGAGATTTGCACATATGTTTCCGGTCCACAAGAAAGGAAGCAAAAAAGACATGACTAATTATCGTGGAATCAATTCGATTAGCGCGATCTCGCTATTTGAGTTAGTCGTCATGGAACCTCTACTTTCTCATTGCAAGCACTGTCTAAGTTGTGATCAACAAGGTTTCACTTCCGGTCGTTCCACCCCCACTAATCTACTGTGTCTTATATCGTATATCACGGATAGTATGGCTGAACGAGCTCAAACTGACGAAATATGTGAATTTGGTCATCGAAGGCCGACGACTATTGTATGCAGACGGTCTTAGAATCTACTTTCGGATTCGTGCGACCGACGACTTCATCTTCCTCCAACGTCCATTCGAAGCTTTTGCCAGCTGGTGCAGAATGGCAGTATTCGGTAATCACGTTTTCTTGGAAGAAAGAACCGATCATATTTACCTACAGACTCGAAGGATCAACAATAGACCGTGTGGATCAAGTTAAAGATTTGGGAATTATGCTGGACTCTCAACTTTCATACAAGCAACACATCTCGTATGTGGTTGATAAAGCGTCGAGGACATTGGGCTTCATCTTCAGGATGGCAAAAAAAAAATAATCTCCGCCATCTACTGCCTCAAATTACTGTACTGTTCGCTGGTGCGATCCACATTGGAGTACTGTCCTACAGTTTGGAATCCAAATTACTACAATGGTGCAGACAGAGTCCGTTCAACGACGGTTTCTTCGATTTGCACTAAGAAACCTGCCCAGCCGACATCTGCCCAGCTAAAAAAATCGTTGTCAGCTGATCGATCTGGTGCTTTTCCTTACCTCCTAGACCATATGTAACATAAGTCCTGGGAAAAATTCAAAAACATTGTACTTGAAATCAAACAATCGGATTTTTAAATGCTCTTCAGGGTATTTTATTCTATTAATAAATTGTTGAAAAATATATTTACAGTACGCTCAATCGACCATTATCTTCGATTTTACGCAGTGTACGGTTCTGGACGGTGTCTATGTCTATTTCTTTCATCTTCCGCTTGATTCGATTAACCAATTGTTGCTCATTGTTAGCTTCCCAGCCATTGTCGTACACCATACGTTTGAGAACACTCCAAAAAATTTCAATTGGACGAGCCTGAGGCACGTTAAGTGGATTGTCCTTTTTCGGTACAAATGGTATGTTTTGCGCTCAGTTAGCCAATCCAATGTTTTTTCGCGTAATGACAGCTTGCAAGATCCGGCCATGATTTCGGCCTTGTGACATGATTTCGTCGTCAGCGTGATATTTGTTGATGAATTGCTTCAATTTCGGCTAGCATTGGCTGATATACACGTCAGAATTGACAGCTTTGGCTTTGTTTGGGCGTATCAAAGGCGCCAAGATACCCTTCGATGACATGGCTGTCCACACTAACACCTTTGGCTCATATTTCGATTTGCTGGCATATTTAAGGTTGAAGAAGTCGTAATTAATTTGGGCAATGATGATGATTGCCTGCTTCTTTTTCTTCTTCTTCCTGTCAACAATTATTTTTAGCTGTTTTCAGTAATAAATCATGACTTATATTTTCCTGTGCATGTTCACTGATTAGAATTGTGTAATTCTCACTTGTTAAAAACCATTTTATCAAACAAAACACTATAAATTCACTTAAATCTGGTAGTTTTCAAAAACTTGGTTCGCTTACCCAATACACCAACACAAACTCGCCATTTGCTTCTCAAACTAACACTATTTCAAGGACCCATCACTTGATTTTTCCATAAACAATTTTGGTTGATTTCCACGTTTTCACAGCTTTTAAAGGGATTCACCGCTCGCGTGCTGGATTTTTCTTCCTATGAAAATTCACTGTTTGTTCCTTCAAGCACTTTTAAATGAGAAAACTGCTTCCGAAATTTCCAAGCGAGAAACATGCCAGGCCACTGTATTGTCAATGTAGCAGAACAGCACAACTCGAAAAATCACTCGCGCCCCAAGAAAAAATTCACGATTCATTTGAGCGCATTGCAACTTCGAAAATTTCAACAATATAAACCATACTTTCGACAGCACATACACTACGCTTCAAGCGAGCCAGAGAATCATCGATCATCGGCAGTTGCCAGATTTACATCTCGATATTTTTAGCTGAAAGGTTTTGGCATGTTCAAAAACTGGGATAATTCTGTACAAAACATGTTGTGTCGAATGTTTCTCGGTGCCTTATGATATATTTATTGAGTTGGAAGCAAAATTTGCTATGTAACATAATCTCACATGAGCAACAATTTTGAAAGAAATAATATTCTTCCCTGAGATGGCAACAATGCTTGTCAGCTGATATTTTCGCTCCGCCCAGTTTCCTCATATCAATTAGTAAACAATCTTCGCACAGACCGAGCGTAACTTTGTCAATAATTGAAATTAATTCCGGTGAGTAGTAATGCCGCAGAAAAGGAAAACACAACGGGCGGCACAGTAACAGTTGAGCGGGAGTGATCAGGAATAATATTCATCGCTGGATCGATATTCGACACTCATCAACGGATCAGTGTTCTGTTTGTCGAAGGTTCGGTGAGAAGTGATTGTTATTCAAAACGTGAAGATAAAAATGTAAATGGAATTGTGCACCATTATAAACTGGGGAATTATTCAGTGAAACAATTTTCATCATTTAATTCACGATTGGCGTGAAAATTTGTATGCAGGTGGTTTGTAGGTTGGGGAATGTTCTCATGATGGTTTGAAACCCCCTCCACATCTGGAAAGGGGGGCTCCCATACAAATGAAACACATTTTTTTGCATAACTCGAGAACAAATCAAGCAAATGGAACCAAATTTGGCATGTTGGGTGGTTTTTGAAAGTAAAAAAATGTTTCCATTGTAGTCTGAGACCCACCCCTATTCTGAAAGGGGGGGATCCCACACAAGTGAAACACAAATTGCAGCATAACTCAAGAACTAATCAAGCAAATACTAAATTTGTCATGTGAAGGTTTGTGAAAGCAATAAATCTTTCTAAGGTGAGTCGAGACCCTCCTCTTTCTGAAGAGGAGGGGGGCTGCCATACGAATGAAATACAAATTTCTGCGTAATTCGAGAACTAATCAAGCAAACGGAACCAAATTTGACAGGTGGAGGTTTTTGAACGCAAGAAATGTTTCTATGGTGGTTTGAGACTCCTCCGCCTTATAGAAGAGTACATTCCCAGCAGGGTTGTTTCCTCAGTGCACTATAGAAGATGTTTGTTCATGCAAGTAAGGGTACAACAAAATATGAAATTTTTCGATGCTTTTTTTAGATTTTTTCCTTCTTCCTTGACTTGTCAAGCTTATTGCTTTCACAATGAGCTTATTGCCTACTCACAACTTAATGTTCTAGATGCACTTTCACAGTTGTTAATTGAGAGCTTGTATATGAATTTGTATGAATTTGTATATTGTGTGATAAGCACAATAATACTCTATGCCTAAGGAAGTCGAGCAAATTTCCAACCCCAACATATTTCGTCAATCGGACCGTGTATGGATTCCCGCTTTCAGCATTATGAAGGATACAGCTGGCATAACAAATATATGCCCCCGTTTGCTGGGTGTGGTGCTGGAGCTTTACTGAGCAAGTTTGTTGCAGATCGCGGACAAATAAAATTAGCACAAGAAAAAATCATGCTTCGACCTGCAGAAATGCAGCCGATGTTTAAGGATTTATAGGATTAACGAAAATTAAGACGATGCTAACAACGGCAGAGATAAAGGATTTACCATAGGAAGCATACTCTCAAGGTTCACCGCTGATATGATTGGTTCTACAGACAAGTTGAAAAAAATGTAATTTGATTTTACTCACGACCACAACATGGAACCACATCCGACAGAACAAACATATTGTCGGAACACTTCTACAGCTCGTAAAAAATGTAACCGGATACGATTTTAATTTAACGAATATTTTTATTGACCAATGTTAGAATTTCTTTTGTTGTATACCCGATGGTTTGTATAATAGAGCACTGTAATCCATGTTAAATTTTACTATTGAATTAATCCTTCAGCATATGTGACATGAAAACCCATTTATCAAGAAGTGACACGCAAGCAATTTCACCACGTGAGTTATTGAAATAAATAGATGTTGCAAGAAATTTCAATACTTCCCACTCAAACACTTGTCTCATATACGGATACATGTGTAATGGTAAACTTAAGACTAGATTTTGATTTTTATTTTCTCACACATTTGTTCAAATAGATTTACCAATACAAGCGCAATTCAATCATTGATTTCAAAAAATAATTACGAAGTCTTCAACCTTAACATCGTCTGGTGTTGTTTTAATGTTTGCAGTATAGAAACCATCGTTGCCACGCAATTCATGGTGCGAAAACGTGAAATAAGATTTATCATCCAAAATTATGCACTTTCCATTTGCAAAAAGCTCGCGACGAAGTGCACGGCAGCATTTTGGTATTATTTCGAGTTGTTGCTGTGTATATTTTGGTGCACGCTGACGTTTCCGGTAGATTACGTTATGTTTTCTCAAAATCCGATAGACTGTCATGTTTGAAACCTGAAATTTTCGTGCTAATTTGCGTGTTGATTGGCCAACCTTGTTTTCAGCGCTTGACAGCAGTTTTTTCGTTGTTCTGGCACTCAATTTTGTTGGGCGACCACTTTTCTTTTTATTTTCCGGTTCTTTACCATCACGACAATCTTTCAAAACATGGTATATTTTTGATTCTGATATTGGCTCGTCTTCGAACACGCTCAAAATTTCACTTGTACTAAGCCGTCCAAAAAGGTTGGCGACTTGTGCTCGTAAAACCAGCTTGTACGACATTTTTAATGGAAACTACTGCGCAATTTGAGTTTGACAGTTCAGTAGGAACACAGATGAACGTGACAAGTACATTGGTTGACATCTGTGTTTGTTAATGCTGTCAAATAAACGCCTGAAAGGACTTATGTTACACATGTTAGAAGAGAAACTCCGAGGACGCTTTTTATTGCAGATTAATTACAAGGCTTAATTACAAGGCTAATAGACTGCTTCATAGACTGCTCTGCAATCCTGGAGCAAATAAATGTTAACGTTCAACCTAGAGCGCTTCGAAACAACATGATGCTAAGACTACCTCTCCGCCGTACCAACTACAGCATGACCGGTGTCATTGGTGGATTACAGCGAGTATTCAACCAGGCGCCTCTCATCTGTTTGACTCTCACCTTTCACGCCAGATGCTGCGTGGGCGTTTTTCTACGGTTTTCATTATTGCTTCCGGTGTTGAATAACTGGTATATGACCGCATTTATGTACATGTATTTTATTATTTGACCCTATTCTTTAACTTAATTTATTTTCAACATCATTGGGGCCACATTGAGCCTGTTGATGTCAACAACAAATAAATAAATAAATAATCAACGAATTATAATCTATTATCATTATAGGTACTATTGTGTCAGATGTAACCTCCATGGGTCCCATGGATGTTTCCGTTATAAAATTTGCCTCTGTCTCAACCGAAAGCGCCCTCAACTCTCGCCGTACTATTATTCAGCCTGTCAATATTGCAGAGGATCCGGTAAAATGTAAGTTAAAAATCGAGCAGATGCAATCGACTTTAGAGGAAGAATCACCACCGTACGCCATGGAACAAGAACATCCAAACAGATCGGAATTTTCGTTTGTCGTTCCGCAGTTGCCGGACGATTGCGTATTGCGAAGTGCGGCTGACAGATCAATCCAACCGCTGAAAGCAGCACCTAAAATATCGCAACCGGAATGTGTTACTGATTCCATAACTGAGGCTAGTTTGCCAACCAGGAGGATCAGTCCACTGGCTGACCTGAGTGAACTAACCGAGAAATTGGATTTGACTTACGGATCCTATAGAAGGCCGACAATTCCATCGGGAAACCTCAGCATAGTTCTAAAAGAAGTACCAGAACCGCTGATGTTTCAACCTGCGTTGCCAGTTTCATTAATGCAGGAAACTCCTAAAAAGACCAGTATGATACCAGTGCGGAAGTACCGGGGCTCCATATTTGACAGACTATCAATGGATTTAGACGAATCTGGAATCTTGCCAATCGTGGGGCAAGAGCAAGTATCCGAAAGTGAATCTGAAGAGGATCGTGATCTCAAAATCACCGATGTCGTGAAAGTATGAACCGATTTCTTAAAATTATTCTTCTATTGAAAACCTGATATACATTTTTTTTTTCTAGAATGATGCTCTTTGTCCGCCAGTACCAGTTGAAGCAAAAGTTATTGTTAAAAATGAAGCCGTTAATGAATCGAGTGACGATGAATTTTTCGATGCTGTTCCGGGTGGTAGCGCATCGTTTGATGAACCAGAAGAAGAAATCGTTTGTGTAAATCGCGCATCTATGGCACGCAGTAGCACTAAGGGTCGTGGGAAATTTAAATTCATCAATGACAATGATCAGGCTACCGCTGGAAGCAAAACTCTAAAATGTATCGATGTGAATGACTTAGAACGCACGGAACTCTCGAAATCAAAACGTCGATCATCTCGAATATCGAAATCTGTACTGCAACAGGATGATCCTTTAAACGCATCCCTTACTGCAGACTACCCGACGAAAAAAAGGAAAACTAAGATTCCGACTCCCGTAAGCAATGCCAAATTACGATCAACGATACGGTCATCGCGAAGAGTTACTTTTCAACCAAATATTGAAGAAAAGGCCGATCAGTGTCCTGACGTGGAAGCGATTATGATTAAACATGAACTTCCTTCAATCTGTCATAATGATACTAATGAACCCAGCAAGTTTGGACAGACTCTTCTAACAGATCCATCGGTTTTTGTAATTGAAGAAAGCGATATGTTGGCTAATGAATCAAATATTTCGCTTGTGAAATCTCCTGATTGTGAAAACATCAACCGAGAGAGTACCTTGAAATTAAATAATACATACAACCACGATTATGTCAATCTGACACTACACATAGATGAAAACGCTTCATGTATTATCATCATCAGCGACGACTCAGGTCCTGATCCAACTGATAGTAAATCAGTGGATACGAAAGCGCAAAAAAAGAAGCGATTGACATTGGAAGACCTTCCGCGCAGAATTAATGTAACTCGGGAATCCCTGGTATTCAATTCTACTGTGGCCAGCGAAGTCATGTACGAGCTGAAGCAGAAGATGTTCAAAGAGAGCAAAGGATGCTGTAGCTTTAAAGGTAACTGTAGTTGTCGGAATAGACGAGCTTTGGCAGTTGTTAAACGGGACAATGTAGAAGCCCTCCATAAAACGTGGAATCAGAACTTCAACCGAATTTTGGAGTCCGTTTCGGACGTTCCTAGCCAAGACGTAGCACTGGATATTCGAATTTGCGAAGTTCTCAACAGGCCCATGAAACCACTCCCGCTTCCCTGCCTGGAAAAGAACAAGCTACACCTTCCAGAGATACCATCGATATGGTTCCTTTGTGAAAATTATATGCGGTAATTCATACTGTTCAATGGAATTTGTTTTTAATATATTGAAATATCTTAATGTCTCCGTGTTTTAGGTCCCTTCGAATCAGTGATACACCGAATAAAGTGTATAACCTATGCGATCTGCCGGCGACTCCCAGTGTTACAGAATTAATCAACAACAAACTTGAAACTGAGGGCTATCGATGGTTTTTGGACGTCTCGGGGCAATCTAAAATGCACCTCTACCTACGGCACCGCATCTTGCGAAGTGTTCGGTTCGAATTACAGCTTCAGAAAACGAAACGTTGGTATAGCAAGAAAGAGGACATTTCAATAGTTCAGATAAGATGTGTGATAAATCGTAACGATCTAGTCCGCTCGCCACGGCTTTTCGTAGCACACCTTGAATTTGTACGAGCTATGGACAAAATCTTGGTTGATAATCTGTGTTCGCGGTATCCCACCACAGCATATATGATGCGTTTGATTGAGCACCTGGATACTATCGTTGAGCCAATTTTTAGCAAGGTTGATCAGTTGTACCAGATTGTCCGCAACAATGGCGCCATTCTAGAACAGCTTGAGTATGTTTTAATTATTTGTTTAAGTTATTTATTTCTTATACTTATTATATTCATCTCTTATCGTTTGAACAGAAACGACGATGCGCTAGAAATTCATAAGTACTTCGAATATCAACAAAACGGCACGATTCATTGGAACCGGATAACTATTCATTTCAATTCGATGGATCGGATAGATCATCATAGTGTACTTTTCCAACGCAAAATGATTAATGCAGAATGTCTTTTTCCTACCGAGCATCAATGCGGGAGGGGTGATATTCAGGGATTAATATTTTTAGAGTGCTTACTATGGAATGTTGAAAACATTTCTTCTGGATAATTTTATTTACGACAAGTTTTGTACAGCTTTTTTATGTGTCAACGTCCTTCTGCAACTTTTGTTTACACATAAAAGAATACTAAATTTTGCTTCCAATCGGAAGATTATTTTGCATGCTACCTTAAATTGTAAATACCCTTAATAAAACGACTCATCATCTGAGGTTCCGTTTGAAATAGCATATAGAGTGTATTTTTTATTTTTTTTTATGACAACAGGTAATCGGTGGTTTGCTCCACTACACAGTGAAATAAAGGTTATTGAATATTATATCCAGCTTGGAGTTCTTATTTTGTTTTCGACAACAGCGGTTAGTTCCCCTATAAGCTGTCATTTTAGCATGTCCTCTTCGTCCCCTTTTCTTGTAATTCCATTTCGATTGTATCGATACAGGTTAATGCAATGCCACATACACGCCTGACCAACAGCAACAATATCGCATCACCAATCTGCTGTTGAAAGCCAACGTTAAGATACCTACTTCCCCATTCCTACCCGAATCTTTGTTTACCCTAACCTCGACCTAGCCGCGAGTTTTTCGGCTTTCCAACACCAGCATAGTTACTATGTTACCGTTGTTGTTCCTTCAATAAGCCGAGCGAACTGTAAATTTTCGGTAACTCGAGATCGAAATAAAACGCGTCCGATACTTGCGAGCTCAAAAAGGATATGGATTTTATTGTTCAAAAAATACATTGGTATGTGTGAGGGTTTAACATTTGATTACAGTGTTGGCAGCCGTAGTAGGATTCTGCAACATCGTTTTCTCTCCTAACATCATCCCGGTATGGCTTTGTGCACAAATTACGCAAAAAAACGGGATTTTGGACCCCCTCTCCCCCTATGTAACAATAAGTAACACGTGACCAGACTCCCCCTTCAATTACGTAACGCTCATGGACCCCTCCCCCCCTATTTCTCAATTGTGAGAAAATCTTGACAAAACTACAATAATAGTTGTTGTTTTTATGTTTAATTCTCATTTGGGTAACTTGAAATTAGTAAAGATTGCAAACATCAGTCAAATAATTTCATTTAAGTTACTTAGAGCTATTATAAAGATTACGAAAATCATTGCACTTATTGTACTGCATTTATTCAGGCTACTGAATGTTCTTAAAACTGTTACAAATGTAAGTTCAACAAGCTTCCTCAAATGTCATTAAATTATTTAAAGTGTCACAAAAAAAAAGTTCAAAGTTTTATTCATATCACTTAAATCTAGTTAAAAGATTGCAATAGTATGTTATGCAATGCATTATTATATTCTTTATAATTATATTTTTTATACACTAATCAGTGTTGGCCTTTTGATTCGTGCAGTATATGAATAAGGGCGCGCTGTGTACGCCTAATTAATGACGCGGAAACATAGAACAACAGTGGAGTAAAGTGCATTTCTAGACAAAATCGTCAAAAGGTCGACAGTAACAATTGTAAACAATGACTTAAAACGTAAATTTCCTGGGAATGCTTGATTGCTAACACCTATATCCACTACCAACGGAAAGGTAATAACTTCTTGTATCTGTTTCTGGTGCTATTTTGTTTGTAGGAGCAACAGATCCCAGAAAAATATGCTAAAAGTCATTGTTTACAAGTGTTGCTTTCAACTTTTTGACTATTTTGTCTAGATTTGATG
The DNA here is from genome assembly GCA_034211315.2 of Aedes japonicus. Lineage (NCBI taxonomy): Eukaryota > Metazoa > Arthropoda > Insecta > Diptera > Culicidae > Aedes > Aedes japonicus. The sequence continues at coordinate 26,342 of JASCZW010009158.1, forward strand.
TAGGCTTCACGCAGCAGAATATTGGGCGATTGAACGCAATGATTAGAGTTAACATTTCTTGGGTATTGAATCAAACCACACATTGTTTTAGTTTAATGCAATTATATTTTTGAAATAATAAAATTTCTTATCGAATCCAATATTGTTAGTCAATTAATATTTCTAACAGCAATCATTATTGATTCAACAAAATAACTTTGTAAAATCAACAATCAACAAAAAATTGAGCTTAATTTTTTATTATGTTAATGGTTCTAATATAAATAACATAATGGCAACCCAACAATATTTGTTTTCAACTCTTCCGCTTTGGTAGAATCAATAAAAAGGTGAATTGTTTCCAAAAATCTTATTTTTTGATTCAGCAATAAATGCTTTTTGTTGTCAATAGTAGCTTCCTCTGCAGCGCTTTTAGAAACAAAACAAAATAGTTGTTGTTTCAAAAATAAAGTCGATATTGTTTGAATAAATAAAAATTATGGGTAAGCCGTGAGTCAACAATAAAATTTGTTGAATCTAAACAGAACAATATATTTCTCAGCATGTAGATGTATGACTTATGGGAAATTGCGTAAATTGGTCATAAGATGTCTTTCTTTTAGTAGATCACACTTAAATAGTACGTCTTAATCTATCGAAGCTTTAGAATTTAATCGGAAATCAAAAGGTAGACTTTATCCATTTTTCTTAAAATTTCAGATTTCTTGCACCACTTGAACAAATGCGATTGGCCATCAAAGGAACCAAAATTCAAAACTATGGTGATAATTGGTGCAGTGTTCCAGTTATGTCAAACGTGATTAATAATTCAAAAACAAAGTTTTGGCTAAGTTTCGATATTTTTCCTTCAAAATATGGATAGAAAGCTTTCATTTGACGTATTTAAAGTGGGGTTTCCTAGAATTTATAAACATAGTTCTTGACATAAATTAACCGTTCTCTACTTGCTACTTGCTACTTTGCTTGACACACAGGAAATTTTATTGATGCAATATGGTTATTCACTTTTGATTTTTTTTTTCAAATTGGTTATTTTGTTACGTAACGATTTTAAAACCTCCCCCTCCCCCATATGTCACAATAAGTAACGGTTGCTCAACCCCCCTCCCTCCCCTTCATGCGTTACGTAATTTGTGCACAAAGCCTATTGAAATAGTTAATTTCAATTTATTTGGCCAGCCAGAGGCAGTAAGCACACCTCCGTTATTGCACGCTTATATTCTCCTTTTGCGGTCTTTAAAGTTACAACCCGGGTAACGCCATCCTTCCCAGGGTGTAGCTTTTTAATTCGCCCAAGCGGCCACTGAAAGGGTGGCACGTTTCGATCGATTACCAACACCAAGGCTCCCATGGAGATGTCGATCGCCTTTGTTCACTTCGATCGGTTTTGTAGCTCCAGTAAATATTCAGCCGTCCATCTTCTCCAAAAATGTTGAAATATTGTCTGAACAAGTTGCCAACGTGATAGCGTCGATTGCTTTAGATCCAGACAAGACGGTTCAGGAACAGCCTGCATTTCTCGACCAATTAGAAAATGTGCAGGAGTAATCGCAGTTAAATCACATGGATCGTCGGAACAGGGCGTTAAAGGCCTCGAGTTCAGCACAGCGTCGATCTGAGTTAAAGCGGTGTATAACTCCTCGTACGACAGCTTACAACCGCCAACAATCCGCGTCAGATGGTGCTTCACCTGCTTCACGCCGGCTTCCCAGATGCCACCGAAGTGAGGGCTTCGTGGCGGTATGAAAGACCATTCGATTCCTTGACTGGTGCAATAATCAGTAATCTGCTTCGATTGCTGTTGATCGGTAAAAAGCCGCGCTAGCTCCTCAAGTTCACTCTGAGCTCCAACAAAATTCGTTGCATTATCAGAATACATCTTGCATGGCAACCCTCGACGGCTCGTGAACCGCCTCAAGGCGGGTAAAAATGCATCCGTCGTCAAGTCAGACACGAGCTCCAGATGTATTGCTCGCGTCTACGACCTGAAGTAAACGATTTAATCAGAAAAGGGCCAGCAAAGTCTACACCGGTATCAGCAAAATGCGGTGCTGGTTGAACTCGATATGACGGCAAATCACCCATCAGCTGGGACGATTTCATTGGATTCGCTCTGCAGCAGGTAATGCAGCTAGCGATGACCTTCCGAATCGTTGATTTGACTCTCAATGGCCAAAATCGTTGACGAACCACGGCAAGTAGACCAATTTTGCCCAATATGTAAGTTTGACCGAAGAAGTTCGTAACAATTGAAACTGTAAACGGATGGGCAGCTGGCAACAACATTTGGTGCCGACTTTCATATGGTATGAGAGCATTTTTTATTCTGCCTCCAACACGCAGAATTCCATCTTGCGGATCGACGAAAGGTTTCAAGCCACTCAAACGATGTTTAGTATTTCCTCCTTCATTAATGACACGTAGCACGTGATGGAACATTTTCTTCTGAACACACCGCACAGTTACCGCCAACGCAGTGCGCAGTTCTGGAACGGATAGCGGTCCTTTGGTGATCATTTCACCCTTGCTAGCAAGGTATTTTGCGAAACGAACCAGGTAGGCCATTGCTCGTAGAATATTGTCATAATCATTCACCCTGTCGAACATCAGCAACCGTTTCACTAGAGAAGTAACACCCAGCGAGACACCAGCTTTCATTTCAGGTAAATTTTTATCCGCTAACGGCACTAGTTGCACTTCTTCAACCGTTGTCGCTTTCAACATGGGTGGTCCACTCCACCACATCGAATAAGCCATCAGCTTACGTGGAAGCTCGCCACGCGAGATAATATCCGCTGGATTTTCTTGACTCGGAACGTATCGCCATTTATAAGCACTTGTAATTCATTGGATTCCTGTCACTCTGTTCGAAACATACAGCATCAGTACCTCTGGTGGTTTGCGTATCCAACAATACACAATCTGTGAATCAGTTCACAGATTTATAGACTTGAAATCAACATCAATCGCAGCAACTGCTTTTTCAATTTATTTTGACAGCAACACTGCACCAAGTAGCTCAGCTCGAGGAGTAGTGATCGGTTTGCACTTGCCAGTCTTCTTTGGGAGAATCCGTGATTTGCTGCAGATTAAATACATTGTCACCGAACCATTCCTTGAGACAACCCGAGAGTAGAAGCATGCCCCATAAGCCACGTCTGAGGTGTCCGAAAACCCGTGCAGTTGACAGATATCGCATCAGCTGTTGAAATCCACCCTGGTACACGCAGTTCGTTCAGGCAAACTAACTCTGCGGAAATACTGCAACTTAAACACAATATCCTGCGGCACAGGTTCCTCCCAATCTACCGAAAGAACACTGACCTCCCGAAGAATTAATTTCGAAGCAGTAACCATAGGGCCAACCAAACCAATCAAATCGTATATTTTCGCAACTTCACTAAGAATCCTCATTTTCGTAGATGCTTCAGGGCTGCCAGGTTCGACGGAGAACGAAAAAAACGCCTAGTGGATTCCAGATAATACCCAAAGTCTTGGTGGTGTTCGAGTTGATGTCACCCATATTGAAATGCGTACCACATAATTCTTTGTCAACATGCTGCAATATTTCCGGGTGGTTTGCACACCACTTGTGCGTCTTGAAACACCCCTTTGCCAATAAATCACTTACTTGCTGCTGAAGTGCGCATTAGGGTGCCAAAAAAAATCGACTTTTCGAATTTCAAAAACGGGTAGTGCTCAAAAGTTTCGTCTCCTCAAAAAAAGTCCCCATGCAAAATTTGAGCTCAATCGGACTTCGTTAAGTGTTGGACCAAAGCGGTCAAAGTTTGACTTTTTTGAAACACGAAAAATTTCCCAAGGGGGGGGTACGTGAAAATTCCGAAATCGATTTTTTGTTTTTGATGCCAAATGTCTTAGAAATGCATGAAACGTCGAGATCTGGTGTTATCTCGAAAAAAAAATTGACTTTTTGGGACTTAAAAATTTTTTGAGGTGGAGGAGTGAAATGAATTTGATATGGAGGATTTGAATTCAATTGCTGAGATATCCATGGCAATAGTACTGAAACATGTCTTATATCATCGTTGGCAACTGCTAGCATATTATATGTGATATTTCATTAGGGTGGTTCACTTGTTTTGCATTAGGGTGGTCCATTTTATAGAAAAATTAAAAAAATAAGATAATAGTATCAAAACATCTCTTATATAATCGTAAGCCATTATCAATATTAAATATATGATATTTCATTAGGATGGTTCATTTATTTTCCATTAGGGTGGTCCTTTGAGTTGGAAATTAAAAGCAACAAAATATTTCCAGCAAAGGAGATTGGGCAAAAGTGGGCCTGGAATGTACAGCAATGAATGATATCTCATTTGAAAGGTCTCATTGAGACTAGGAAAAAATTGTATGGGGCAAAAAGGCAGCCCTATAAATGCATCATAAGATTGGATAAATTTTCAATAATAAATTGAAAAACGCTCCCTAAAATGAAATGTATTGCTCGTTAAATTCAACAAAATATAACCATAAAATATATGAAATGTTCCATAGACATTTGACAACAGCTCCATAGAATAATTAAAATTGAGCATTGAAAACCCCGGTATGTTCATTAATGCTAGATACAATGCTAAATATATTATGTACAATCTGACAGTGATCCAGTTGAAAAGTAACCTTAACCTTCAATTAATGTACCATACAAGATCAAGGTACTTTTAATCATCCGTATGGTACACTAATTGATGCTTAAGGTTACTTTTCAAGTAAACCATTGTCAGATTATACATGATATATTTAGCATTGCATCTATCATTAATGAACATATCCGGGTTTTCAATGCTCAATTTTCATTATTCTATGGAGCTGTTTCCACATGTCTATGGAACATTTCATATACTTTATGGTTATATTTTGTTGAATTTAACGAGTAATTTTATGGAGCATTTTTCAATTTGTTAATGAAAATTTGTCCAATCTTATGATGCATATACCCTTTTGCCGTATTTTATCGTAACGTGCTTAACGAATCAACATTCGAAAATGGGTTGCGCATGTATGTATGTGTGTGTGTGTGTGTGTGTGTGTGTGTGTGTGTGTGTGTGTGTGTGTCTGAGTGTGTGTGTGTCTGAGTGTGTGTGTGCAGCTGGTTTATTTCTGTTATTATGTTATCATACTTTCAACATACTGTTTCGTACTAAAACTAGACACCAACCTGTTTGAACCTCTATCCTTTGTGGGACAGGAATAATTTGTATGTATTCAACAGATATTACTAATATATAACCCTCAGTGTATTTTATAGAATGAATCAGAAAAAAACCACAAAGAGTGCGTGTGTCTTGTGACTTCCACGTGCTTTACAGATCCTATAACTTTCTACTCTCTCATTTGTAGTTTATCATTATCTGTGTGAACTGATTCGATAACAATTCAGATACTCCTTATACGTTGTAATTCGCGTTAGGATTGATTGTTAACTTCATTTTGTTTTCTGAATTCGTTAGTCTCATCATTATATTTATATGTTGAGCCGTAGTTTGTCAGTTTTTCATGTTAGTAAAAAATAGTATATGTAAAGTATCTACGAAATATTGTTTATGTCAGTCTATTCGTTGCTCTTGCAATACAGAAATATGTTCTGCCTATTATGTAACTGTATAGTACTTCGAAAGAGAAGGCATATGAGATTTCTCCGAATTACATCCTCGTTTTGCCGTTTTCATGACTAATGCAGTCACACCAAATGAGGTAAGATCAGCAGAAGATTCGTTTTTATTTTAAAGATGTCTCGCACTATCCATTTGATTTGTACAGAGAGTCATTTGACCACGACGTGACTTTTCTCACTACACCAAGTGACAAAAGACGCTTCGACTATCGGAGAATACCCCGTTTGTTGCAATGTTGAACCTTTTATTCATAGATTGTTCTTAACAACGAGGAATATCTATTCATGATTGCTGGGTGAGTTTCAACCGAAATACTCATGCTAAAAATGTACATACATGGTGGCAACGTGGGATTGCCGAGAATATGTTATAGACGTTCATTAAACTGGATGGACGTAAGTTTGGAATCCGGAAGGGAAAGTAAACCGCAAATGCAATCTGAGCTGTGCCAGGACAAACAAACACACACACACACATACCCCCCCCCCACACACACACACACATACAGACACTTACATACATACACACGCACAAACACTCGCTCAGCCCGTTTTGGATTGTCGATTCGTTAAGTATGTTTCAGTTAAATACTACAAAAAACCACCTTAACTTCGTTAGAAAACAAGCAAAAAAAAACACCTTATATCCGTATCTTATACATGGAATAACTTTTTTCCCCCACGGTAGATAATTTTGGCCCCATACCAACTTTTTCTTGTCATAATAAGACCTTTAAAATGAGATATCATTCATTGATGTACATTCCAGGCCCACTCTCCATACATTTTTGCCCAATCTCCTTTACCAGTCAATATTTTTTGTATAGTTTGAAACCATGATTCTTTTTTGGCATACTACACTTCGTTAAGATATTTTTATTATGTTTTTTTTTATAGTTAACAAAAATGTGCCGTTACCAAAATATGGACAAAAATAAGGAAAAAAAAACGATTTTTGATGTACCCAAATTATTACAATAGCTTGATAGGCGACTACGAAGTGCAACAAAAGTTTTTTGTTTATCTTTTCTAAAGAGGTTCTTGGCCTTGGACTGCTTCATTTCCGAGAAACACAAGTAGGTACGTTATAGGGGATCAAAACAAAAGTACGTTACCTGCCGCTTGCTGTGGTATACGCGCTTCGGTAGTGACAACGTCTGCTTCGAATGCTTTTTGTTCTGAAGTGTTATCTACCCAAACAAAATATAAGCTACCCGTAGGCAACGAATACGTCCCAAGCGAGCAGTTTTGAAAGACTGAGTAGGTAATGAAATGGCCACACATTTGGTATATAAGGAATTGTTATTTTTAGTTTTACTCATTCAGTATTTTTATATTTGAACGAGGAACCGCGGTCTAGTCAACAGTTTTTTGTTTTTCAAAATGGAGGATATTCGGCTAGTTGGAAAATACCTACCTTTGTTCCTCGAATCTTCGAATTTGCCTACATACAACGAAGTTTTCCGGAAATTCATGTTTCATTTGCGAGCAGAGAAGCAAAAGACTAAACCAAGTGCACAATTAACAATACAAGCTTTGAAAGTATCATGGAATAAAAAGCATTTGAACCATTTGCTCGACGACAGGACAGTGCAACATAAAATCTTGCGGTACTACGAAACTTGGAAAATCTTGCGGAAGCGCAAGCTAAGAATGTCGGCGAGAGAAATTGAGAAGAGAAAGGATTTCTCTGATTCATTGCAGAACCTTTTCGATATCGGGAAGAGGTATAAACCGAAGAATAAAGTAGAAAGAAAAGCATATCGGTATTTGCAAGAACAACGAGAACTAACTCTTCCAACAACAAGTGAGTCTTTTCCAACGGCAACTATCTCGTGTAGTGATTTTGAGGAGGAAGAAACAGCAGAGGCGACAACAGAGACTAATCCACGAACAAGTGAGCAGGAAGAAGCAAGTCTACAGGAAAGAAAAAATTTAACTGCTAGTGATTTCGAGTCCTCATCTCAAACCCAGAGTGAGTCCGTTCCTTCTATCAGTACTATCGGCGAAGATTTTCAGATACCGGGTAAGTGTAAATTGAATTAATTTCAAATATGTTTTAAAAATGTTTTTCGTGGTTAACAAACGATTGATTCTTAAATTTTCTTCTAGGTCCTTCCAAATCGTCTTCAACTTCTAAATCACCATTAAAAAATGTCATTACTGTCGATGTGGCTGCTGCTTTGGACCGCTGCAAAGTGAGTGATCGAAATGCGGTATTTCTAATATCATCTATAGCGAAATCATTGGGGCACGACGTTTCAACATTAGTGTTAAACAAAGAGTCCATTAGGAATTCAAGAAAAGAAATTCGTGTGCAAAAGCAGAACAAGCTGAGAGCAACATTTAAGCCACAGGTTAACTTAACAGTTCATTGGGATTCAAAACTGCTTCCTAGTATATTGTCGTCTAAAGCCACCCCCAAAACTGAACGATTGGCTATAGTTGTATCTGGTGAAGGCATCCGTAAGCTGTTAGCTGTTCCTCCCATCCAAAATTCAACAGGAATAGAACAAGCAGAAGCGGTGTACAATGCAGTTGTCGATTGGGATCTTGAAGACAGGTAATTTCTATTAGTTTCAATATTATTATTGATCATTTTTAAATTATACCGTTATTCCGTGTTTTAGGGTTATGTTTACATCATTTGATACCACTGCGTCAAACACTGGTCGAAAGAAAGGAGCGTGTCAATATCTTGACAAAATGTTTAAAAGACAGCTGATTGGACTTCCCTGTAGACATCACATACACGAGCTGTTAGTTGGCAAGGCATTCAAGGCACTACAATTTGAAACTGCACAATCTCCAAATGTTGAGATTTTTAAGCGGTTTCAGACGGAATGGCACCGTTTAGAAAAGAGCTCATACCATTCTGGTGTTAATGATGTATTCGTTAAATCATCAATAACAGCCAACGAGAGGGTGGATCTCTTGAATTTTTTTGAGCGACAATTAAAAGAACAACATCACCGCGAAGATTATCGCGAAGTTATTCAGCTTACGCTTATATTTTTGGGTGGAAAAATTAAAGAACATTTTAAAATTAGAGCTCCTGGTGCTTTTCATAATGCAAGATGGATGGCAAAAATTATTTATTCACTAAAAATGTTCCTTTACCGACACACTTTTGCGTTACCTAAGGCAACTCAACAACATTCATTCATTGTAAAAGTATATTTGAAAAACTGGTTTCTGTCTACGTGTGCTGCAATGTCTGCAAACAATGACCTTAATTTGATAAAATCACTTAAAATCTACGAAGCTGTTGACGAAGAAGTTGCCAAAGCAGTATATAAAGGGTTCTTGAAACATCTGCAGTATTTGGATAGCAATCTCATCGGATTGTGTTTATTTGATGAAACGTTGGATATCGCAGATAAAAAAAATATTGAAGCCTTACATACATCAGGTAATTATTTTGTTCAATTCGATGTACGCAGAACATTATATTTCTAACAATATTTTTATTTTTCAGCTAACAAAACAAATGTGTGTGCTAAATCCATAGTCGAATCAAACGACGTTTCAACACTACAGCTGCACTCATTTGTTCAAGGCAGTCAGCATACTAAAAACTTGTTATGTGCTCTAGAGATTCCGGAATCATTGTTGGAAACTGATATTACGCAGTGGAATAGCAAACAAGAATATGAAAATGCCATTAAACGAATTAAAAGCTTGGAAGTAGTAAATGACAATGCAGAACGAGGTATTGCATTAATCAAAACATATAATTCGAAATTGTCAACGGATGAAGATCAGAAACAGTTTATTTTGCACTTAGTTGAAGAACATCGAACAATGTATAAAAGTTCAAAAAATCAGATGTAATTTAAGAAAATATATGCGATGCAATGTACCAAAAACCTAGCAACATGAATTTTGGAAATATCACAATACCGTTCCCTCCCTTTCGTTACGTGTCTTTTGTCACAACCATTGAAAAGGTTAGTTATATCTGCAAATACCGTATTAATGAGATAGTTCCCCATCTTAGGGGTCCAACAAACAATTTTAGCTGACTAAACTCTTCTTTCTCATATAAACAGCTGAATAAACGTTTACTCGGTCAAAATTGTTAATTAGGTTGCAGTCGAAGACTTCCCACTCTACAATATTCGGTAAATGTAGGATAGATAACTCTGAAATTTTTAATCTTAGCTTGCAACGACGGTGCAAAACAGAAATAAGAAACTCACTGATGCACAATGCTTAATCTCTAAGATTAGTATTAGACGAGGGCACCGATCTGTTTCACCTTAAAGAAGCGTCGCGTTCCGAATGTAAGTCTCGCAAAAGTTTCCAAAAGGACCACAAAGAGAGCGTCTCTAGTAAATAATTCTCTTTGGTAGTCCGTACGCTAATCTTACAGTCTGTGGATAGAAATCGGTTGAAATTATTATATTGATGCACTAATTAATGAAAAAGAACGAAAGAAGCGAATTTCTCATTGTAAGATAGGTAATATTGAAAAGTTTTGTGAGAAATCATTAAGCTTTCTGACGTCTATCATCTTTCTCTTTCAAGCACGTAGAAAGAATAGGATTGTTTTCATACGTTTTTGTTTTTTTTTCGTATGTAAACAATCTATTCTTTCTACCTGCTGGAAGAGAAAGATGATAGACGTGAGAAAGCTTAATGGTTTTAACCTATACGAAAAATATTGACTGGTTAAGCGCTATTCGCATTACAACGGGCCCGACGCGGGGCGAGACCCGCCGGGGTAATATTTTGAAATGATTGCTTGGATTTTGTATGTGACTGTTCTCACTACGCTGATGTGCCGTGCTGGGCGTGCCGTGCCAGCATAGTGAGAATGCTCACATACAAAACCCAAGCAATCATTTCAAAATATTACCCGGGCGGGCCTCGCCCCGCGCCGGGCCCATGTAATGCGAATAGCGTTTAAATTTGCTGGAAATATTTTTTATTGTTCTTAACGACCCTAATGGAAAATAACTGAGCCACCCTAATGAAATATCATATATTTAATATTGATAATGGCTTACGATTATATAAGAGATGTTTTGATACTATTATCTTATTTTTTTATTTTTCTATAAAATGGACCATCCTAATGCAAAACAAGTGAACCACCCTAATGAAATATCACATATAATATGCTAGCAGTTGCCAACGATGATATAAGACATGTTTCAGTACTATTGCCATGGATATCCATGGAGTCCCAAAAAGTCAATTTTTTTCAAAAATTTTTTTTTCGAGATAACACCAGATCTCGACGTTTCATGCATTTCTAAGACATTTGGCATCAAAAACAAAAAATCGATTTCGGAATTTTCACGTACCCCCCCCTTGGGAAATTTTTCGTGTTTCAAAAATGTCAAACTTTGACCGCTTTGGTCCAACACTTAACGAAGTCCGATTGAGCTCAAATTTTGCATGGGGACTTTTTTTGAGGAGACGAAACTTTTGAGCACTACCCGTTTTTGAAATTCGATGGTCAATTTTTTCCCATACATGCCATTGGCACCCTAGTGCGCATACTTGCTAGATGCTGTGCGCACCTACAATCACGTCGTCCATGTAGGTACTCTTTTTAATGACCTTCGATGCTTGAGGAAACTCGTTCTTGTGATCATCCGAAGCCTGTCGAAGCACCATAGTTGCTTGAAATGGAGATGATGCCAGACCATACGTCATTGTCGAAAGCTCGTATACCGACAGTTGCTCGTTCCGGTCATAGCACCAGACTATTCGTTGGAATGCGGTATCCGTAGGTAGGACACCGACCTGGCGAAACATTTTCACCACGTCCACGGTAAAGACGTACTTGTAACTGCGATAGTTCAGTTGAATGCAGAATAAATCATTTTGCACGTTTGGTCCCGTCCGTAAAGCATCGTTGATGGCCACTTCTGACGAACACGACCCGCAGCTTTGTAGAAGTACTCGTGGGTTTTACTAGACAGTGATGAGGTATGTAGTAAACGGTATTCGGTGCATCGCTATCATCGACTGTGATGGCTCTCATGTGGCTGAGGTCTTCGTATTCTCGCATAAAACTGGTATACTGCTGCTTGATTTCTGGTTCCCTGTCCAGTCGGTGCACCAAGGAGAGAAATCTTCTTGTTGCCAGAATCGCCCAGTTAATTTATCATATCGTTGAATGGACGCCACACGTAATACCTCCATTCCTGATCTCGTTGGTGGGTGTCACGAAAATGATCTATGCAGCGATCTTCACCTGCTTTGGTCGAGTGCTGGATTTCATCACATGCCTCTAGTTTATAGAAGTTCATTCAAATCTTCGCCGGCAATTTGACAGAAAGACTTAGCGATCACTGGTTCGTCAGTCGAAATAATACCTCCAGCCACCCAACCAAATTCCGTGTCAGTGACCACTGGTAGGTTCGATCCCAACTTGATCTGGCTACCCTTCACTACATCCCAGAAGATTTCTGTACCAACAAGCTTGTCGATACGTTCTCTTTTATTGAAATCCGGGTCAGCTAATATTATGTCGGTGGGGATGGACCACTCCGATGTACTGAACGACCTTTCAGGAATGTCGCCCGTAATCAGTGGAGCGATGAGGAAATCCAATTCAGCCGAGAATTCTCTAACAAGAAATTCCATAGTAAAATGTACTCTACTCCGTAACGAAATGGACTTGAGAAGCGGAGTCTAGCAAAACTCGTCAGGGATATACTGTCGAATTTGAACCACAGATTTGCACCACTGCGGTAGACAGCAACGTTTGCTTCGCTTGGCTACCTACTCTAGCACACAGTGTTGTAGCGGTGCCGGATCGAGACGGTTCAGCAAGTTTATTTGAATCGGATGCATGCAGTGACGTATGGTGGCGTTTACCACACTCACTACAATTATTCGTCGAATTACATCCGTTCGTCCGGTGACCTTTTGCAAGCAGTTAAAGCAGCATCCTGATTTCTTCAGCGTATCATATTTATCACTCACAGTCGCCTTCTTAAAGTTTTCACATTTCCATAGTTCATGGTTGGCTTTGCATACAGCACACTTTAGTTCACCTTTCGAATCGTTCTTTTGTTCACTTGTGTTTATTAGCGTGTGGGCCTTCGCCACCACTTTCGGTTTCACACTCTACACTTTGATGTTTCAATTTTTTCAATAATTTTGCACTGTTCTTGTAGGTACGCCGTCGTCTCCGTATAACTGGGCAGAATTCCCGGTTTCTGACGAGTCTCCCAGGCGACTCTCGTAGATTTATCCATTCGCGATGAAATCATGTTCACAACCATTTGCTCTCCGAGTCCTTCCAGCTGAAGGTTCAAGTTCTTCAATGCTTCGATGTTCTTGTTACACACGTCCAGCAACTTTCGGAGATTTGCCATGTTGTCCTTAGTGACCTTCGGCAAATTGAACAAACACTCGATGTGCTTGTCTATGATAAGTCTCTTATCTTCGAAACTCTCCGTGAGGAATCGCCAGACAGCATCGTAATTATTATTGTTTACAATGTCCTGATCTATGTTTCCCGCCACCGGATCAACAAGTGAATTACGGAGATAGGTAAAGTTTTATGACCGGTTCTTCGTGTTTGTACCGATCCATGATGGGAGTGAACATGGATTTGAACGAAAACCATATTTAGTATGACCCGTCAAAGGTCGGTAACGGCGCTTCAAGTGGAGGGAGAAATTGTAAATCTGATCCAACTGTCATCGAAGCGGGGGTCGCAGCCACAACTTTGTTTTTCGTGGCAACTTCTTTAGCCTGGAGTTCCTTTGTAGCCTCCTCGATTAGAATACTCAACTGGATCGACAAATCGTTGTACATCGTCTCGAATTTGATGTATTTCGCTTCCTGGTCGGCTCGTCGCTCTTCAGAGAGGAATAGGGCATAAATCAAGTTCTTAAAATCATTATATTCACTGTACGCTTGGTCAACTGTCTTCTGATGCAATCGAAGATAGTGTAAGTTTTGAATGTTCAAGTTCGGTACATCGTCACTGTATTGTAAGGCACTTTTAACACGAGTCAATTTGCCCTGATCTCTGATGAGTGAGAGCCCGCAGTTGATCTTCCATCCAGATCGAAATAAAACGCGTCCGATACTTGCGAGTTAAAAAAGGATATGAATTTTGGTCAAAAACGTGACATAATTAATGGACCTTCCCAAATTGTCATTCAGGAACCACATTTCCTATATTGTTTCCAAGGCCGCAACTAGGATTCATCTTCCGCTTCGCAAAAAACTTTCAAAGACGTTTATTGTCTGAAGGCACTATACTGCTCTTTGGTTTGTCCTTTTTGGAGTACTGCGCCGTCGTTTGGTACCTTTTCTACGAAACCATTCAGCGAAGGTTTAAACGCTTTGCCTTGCGTCAGACCCTCTAATTGTCATGTTATGAAAGTCGGTGTAAGCTCGGCAATCTGGAAATGTTCGAACTGTTGACGTATGCTGGCCGAAGCGTGTTTCGTTAGTGATCTTCTTCAGGGAAACATCGATTGTCCCACTTTACTTGGTCTCTTGAACGTCAACACTCGAAGACGCAGCATCCGTTTACAGTTTTTCTTCATAAACCGACACTCAATGAACAACTCAAACCCTGCTATAACGTGTTTGATTTGAAAGTATCCCTTGAGGTTAATAAGCGTTGTTTCAAAAGATGTCTGTGTTAATTTTTGTAGGTCTTTATTTTTATGTTCTTGTAACGGGGACAAATATATTTACCTGTTAACCAAATAATTTGATCTGCGTCCTGGTAACCTTTTCCACCTTCACAGATATTACTGTCGTTCAGCCCAGCACGGCATAAATGAGCGTTTAAAGTATAATAATTGGACATGTAGCGAGACATCACACGAATGAAGTCTCGACCCACATCCATTCCACGAAACCGAGATTTCTTTGACACCTTAGGTGTGATAGAATATTGCCATTGCTCCAAATCTCCTTCACCCCACTAATGCTCTCAGCTGACGAGTGACTGTTGACAAAGCATAGGGAAAAATTCATTGAATTCATCCCAGAATTGAACAATGAGAAGGGACCCATACGAAGGTAATGATAAAATAACGCAAAGCACTTATAAGTCATGAAACGAGTTTGAGGATTCAAACTCAAAATATTCGATCACCTGAGGGTTTATAACTTCACACCCGGTGAGAAGCCGGAGAGATAATTCTGAAAACCGATCCGAGAGTGGCAACGTGCCAGCCAGCACTTTAAGACTCATCGTATGAGTCGAATGCATGAAACCTAACGTAATACGAGGACACCGATACTAAATACGTTCTAGTTTGACGATGTGCAACCGAGCCGCTTACTGAAAACAAAAACTTCGGTATTCTATAAGGGAACGTCCATTAATTACGTCACGCAAAAATTGACTTTTTAACCCCCTCCTCCTCTTGTCACGTTTTTTGTATGAACCTTCAATTTTTTTGTATGGATCGTCACGTTTTCTCAAATCCCCCTCCCCCTTACTGCGTGACATAATTAATGGACCTTCCCTAACCGACAAAATTGTTGTCCGGTACAACCATAGACTAACTCTAAGACCAGTAGGTCCCATACAAAAACGATTTTTTCTTGGCTCAATCAGTACTAGAACATCAGTCCCAAGCTTAATAATGCGCCCCTTATAATGAACTCACACGAACACACTCTCAAATATTCTGTCAAAATAACACAGCAAATAAAAACAAAGGCGAAAATATGTATAACAAGGTGCTGGCTTCAAGGTGTAATTCGTACCAAGGGTTCTACAACAGTGAACCAATTTCAAATCGCTAGTTGCATATTGATTGTTGGTACAACGTTAGAAGGTCTTGTGGATGTGCTCCCCACCAGGTTCCGGCAATTGTTCGAAGAAAGTTGATCCTTTGCTGACATTTTTGCTTCGGATACTCAATGTGGGATCTTCAAGTACATTTAGAATCGAACCAGACTGTAGATAATTCGATTGCCCAAGTAGACAAATTTTCTAAGGTTTATCAAGGGTTTACCAGGTTTTTGAATGGCAATAACTCTCACCTGTCTCCAGTAATCCGGTACAATGTTGAGTTCCAGAAACTGATTAAACAAGTTTAACATGCGCCTCTTAGTGATGTCTGGGAGATTTTTAAGCGAGTTAAACTTGATCCGGTTAGCTGCTGATACACGAAAGGAGTGTTGTACCATTGAAAATGGTTGGCCAATCTCATCTATTCAATTCGTAGTTTCACGAGGAATCATCCGTGCCGGCACAGAATGTGAACAAACTTTTCGCGCAAACTTAAGGATCCATTGGTACGACTACTCCTCGCTTTCGTTGTTCGTATTTCGGTAACGCAATCTCCGCGCCGTATTCCAAAGAGTGTTCATCGACGTTACATGCGGTAAACCTCGGTGCATTGCTGATCCCACCATGGAGAAGGAGGTTTCGATATCGACGTATTGAGAAAGGGCTGAACCAGAGAAGGTCACTCGAAACGAGTCTTAAGGGGTAAACTTCTTTTCACCCTTCTTGATCGATACTGTGCCTAGTCTTTGCACATTCAGTATCTTCACTGGAGAAAGCACAGGGTTCTTACATCGACCAACCTCAGATGTTAAACTCGTTTCGGTAACCACACAACTTCAGTTTCAACAGTAAAGAGCTGAGAGACAGCAATCTCATTAGCCTACTTAAGGTTGGACACAGCGACCCGAAGTTTATTGGGTATCACTTTAATTATCTTGATCACGGCCGAGAATCGCTTCGTCAGATCTTTAGAAATCTGATAAACGTTCAGAGGGTTTCAAGTTGGGCTGAAAATAAACAACCCATGGAGTAACTGAATTAGCTGGATAGGCTTGCGATCGGTTAACCTTACGAGATTCCTCGTATCTATTACTGATCTGCTGCTGTCGGGCGTTGAATGTGCTGTTGCTGCCGAGCAGCTGCCGAGCAGCACCTGAACTGATAGGTTTATTCAAAGTTTGATTTAATTGGAGACATGAAAAAGACTTCTTCTAAAAAAAAACGAATGCTTTACTTCTATTTGTAAATACAATTGTGCACGCTTGAGAGCTCATGTACTAGCGTGCGGTTTGTTTGACAACAGTTGTGCAAAAACAGAGAGAAACAAATGACAGTGCTCGCTTGCTGAGCAACGTGAGCTACTCGAGGTACTTCAAAGCGACTCTGAAATTGCCCGCGATAATGAAGACAGCTCTTCGTAAGAATCTCAAAATAATCAAAAATAAACTAGAATTAGAAAAAGTCTGGATGAAAGTGACGAAACAGATTGAAAAAGCTTATAAGGTGTAATCAAAAGAAAGATAAAGCCTTTTGAATGGGCTTAGAAGTCGGATGAAATAAATAAGAAAAATAAAACCTTATTAGTTGATCTTAATTTTTTTTTCAAGTTTTAAAAATATCCTATTAGAAACCGAATTTTGGTGAGCGTTTTTGTGTAGCATTTTCCACGAATACGCCCTTGAGTCACATCGGAAAGTGGATTCCTCGTTTTGTTTTTGCTTGCTCGCGAGCACGCGGTTTTGAAAATTTGTAAATTTTAAGGTTCTAGCTTCAAGTGGCGAAACATTGTATGGTGTAAATAGTTAGGTTATCGCGATTCGAATTTTTATTTTTATTTTCCATTTGCCCTTTTCTTAATTGATTTTGTTTTCCTTCAACCAAGTGCCAGTATCTAAAACTAGATTTTAGAAGAAAATACCACAACCGTGACCAAGTGAATTTTGATTCGGTGTTCAGGATAAGTTTGTAAATTAATCAGTGCACGAAGAGTGTATTAGACACAGATATCATGTTGCTACCGGAAGGTTTCCGACACGTCGGCGACGGCCGGGTTGATGTGGACGAGTGCCGACGGCAGCGGCTGCGATCCAGCAGGACTTGGCCATCTAGGATATCGAGGAGAGCTGGTTTGCAAAGTAACAAATAATTTATTTCTACCATATTTTGAAGACAATATCTTATATCCTGTAATGATTTAATAACTAGTAAGCAAACTGACAACACTGTATCTAAGGAAGCCATTCATTAAAGTTACGTTCTCCTGTAGACGCGTGTTTTATTTACAATCGTAACATTTTGGCGACGAGGTGTAAATCGGATTAAATTCGTGGAGAACGGTTCCGGATTGTACCATTGAATTGTCCGGATCGGGAGATTAAATTCGGGAACTTTGTTGTTACGTTTCGAGAGGCCAAATCGCCGGTAAACAGCCGTGAGAATCAGTCGAAAAGTGAACATAACCTCTTATTTCTGTGAGGAAGTCAGTACACGGACAACTCACAATTCTACGTAGGAGAACGAATTCGAAGTAGAAAAGAAAAGATAAACATGGAATCGAAGCCATCGTTGCCTCCGTTTGACACAACCGATACATCCTCGGTTGGTACCTGCTGGAGAAAATGGAAACGGTCGTTGGAATTGTTCCTCGAGGTGAACTGCATAGCACTGCCATCGCGGAAAAATCCTACTTGCTGCATTTCGCGGGGACTGAGGTCCAAGACATCTTCTTCGAAATTGAAGGCCATGACGCTCCAGTACCAGCAGGCTCGGATGTTTACAAGGAAGCTATCCGACTATTGGATGCACATTTTGCTCCGTTGGCCAGTATCCCATATGATCGGTATGTGTTCCGGAGTATGAAACAAAAAGAGGATGAGTCTGTGGAGAAGTTTGTC
>JASCZW010009159.1:0-44609 GCA_034211315.2 Aedes japonicus
CATTTTAGGTGCTACGTATGTGAAGCCACACCAAAACAAATGAACAACACTACACGCAAAATTTTGATTTTTTGAATATTTCATTCATTTGTCCAATCGACATGATGTAGAAAAGTAGCAGGTTAGGAGTGCCGAAGACCAAGAGTTGGTGGTAGCTAGAAAAAAGAAGCTGAAAATGTAGCGGAACCGGGAATTCTAATGATGGCAACACGGTTATAAAATTCTTCAAGTTTTCAGGAAAAGGCTGCCGAAATTACTGGATTGAAGAATGCATTGGCATTCTTGCATGACAGGTGCAGAATAATCTTTAATATAGCAAATCTAATCTTATCTATTAAATGGCAGATTTTAGAGATTGGTTAATTACCCAATACACGGAGCTTTATTGCAGTTTCTAGCGTCAGGATATGAAATATAAGTAGAACAGTTCAAAGAACATGCTCTTGTAACTGCTAGAATGTTAGCGAAGTTGTACCCTTGGTACAATCTTCCTGCTACTGTACACAAGGTATTAATCCATGGATCAGACATTATTAGTAGCGCACTCTTGCCGTTAGGAGAACTGTCAGAGGAAGCTGCAGAATCCAACAACAAGAATGTCAGAGAATTCAGAAGGAGTAGTGCGAGAAAGATTTCTATTATAGTGACGAGTTCGGATCTATTACAAAGATTACTTTTGTAGTCGGACCCTGTTATAACTCGAGCTCGCCTCCGGAATTGTACTCAGCGCATTCCGCAGCAGTGCAGCAAATCTGCAAAAGTGCGATTCTGATAATATTGTCATCGTTGGAGATTACAAATTACCTCAGTTGGCATGGTACTACAATGAAGAGATCTACAGCTTGCTGCCGTTTACAGCATCGAATGAACAGGACATCGCTTTGGTTGAATCAATGGGTGTCTCCGAACTACATCAGCTCAACAGCCTGCCAAACTCGAATGGTTGTACACTTAACTTGGCATTTGTTAACGAACCAAACGTATTTCGTCATTCCCCCTCCGAATCGATAATCATAACAAGCCATTCGTTCTTCGCATTGCGTGCAATCAGCTAGTGACTCGAACATCACTGATGATTTGGATTTTCGACGTTGCCACTTTCCGGAACTGAATAACGAACTCATGGACGTCGATTGGATTGAAATGTTTCGTGCAAAAGATACGGATGAAACGGTATGTATTGTTTATAACAAATTGTACGACATTATGGAGGAATATGTTCCACGTCGAAGAAGTAGGCCTTATTCGTTCAAGCAACCGTGGTGGACAACTGAGTTACAGCATCTCCGTAACATTGAGCGAAAAGCTCGTAAACGCTACTTTCGATCACGGACTACTGTGAACCGGATCAATCTACAGTCGCTCGAAACCCATTACGCAAATTGCCAGGACGCTGCATTGAAGCAGAACCCGTCATCCTCTTGATCGTATATTCGAAGCCGTAAGCAATCCAACCGGATAAAGAAACTTCAGACGATTCACCTCACGAGCTAGCTAATCTGTTTGCCGATTTATTCGAAAATGTACACAGTCAATCGTCGCCAACTTATCCTTCTGACAGTCTAAGATCCTGTACTGCTCTAGTTGTGAACCAACATGAAGTTTTGACAGCCCTGGAAAAGTTGGATGTGTCATGAGGGCTGGGCACAGGCAAGATACCGCCGACGTTTTTAAGAGAATATGCTGACTCACTGATGATGCCTCAGTGAAGGTACTTTTCCCGAAGCGTGGAAGTTAGCCTCAATCACTCCGATGCTTCGATTTAATGCTGTATGGCCAACGTGTTCGAACAATTTGTTCACAAAGCCCTTTACGCTGTATCT
This sequence comes from Aedes japonicus, assembly GCA_034211315.2. Taxonomy (NCBI): domain Eukaryota; kingdom Metazoa; phylum Arthropoda; class Insecta; order Diptera; family Culicidae; genus Aedes; species Aedes japonicus. The sequence goes on from JASCZW010009159.1 coordinate 1,824, forward strand.
CGACCGCTTATTTCTGAATTTCAACATGTTTTTTTTAAAGAAACGATCCACGACATCGAATCTGATGTCTTACGTAAATTTGCTATCAACGGAAATTGAGAATCGCCACCAAGTTGATGCCATATACTTCGATTTTCCGAAAGCAAAGAAAGCGAAGAAAAATCTACAAAGTTAAAGATTTTCAGGCTGGCATCGACGAGATTCTGTTGTGGTGCTCTGAGAATGTAATGGAACTGACCATCAAAAAGTGTAAAGTTATTTCGTTCACCCGCTGGCATACAGAAGCTATATAGCGTGTTCAAGCAATTCGTGACCTAGATCGGCCAAAAGTAGTCCACTCCGGTTTTGGAAAACGGACGAGAAATTGTGACCATCGACAATCTGCCTTGTAACGTTTCTTCCTCCGAAACGACCGGGCAGAAGTTGCAGACCGGCGTGGAGCAACCGAAGATGATAATACTCGAAGATCTTCCTGGTTAACCGATGTCTTGCTGGCAGAATCATGGGATGTTTGGTGTGTTCTGGCTCGTCAGAATGACACAAACGTCTACCAACTCTTAAAATGCCTCTTAAAATATTCTGCTTTTCTTAGCTCTTCTGCCTTAAGAAATCCAGTTGGACGATCCTCCGGTGTCTGCAACGGACGCATTAACCGTAACCATATAGCGCTGCGACGAATCGGCGTAGTGTAAGAGTTGGAGGTCGATATAATTTTTTCATTGAAATCTGCAACTGCCGATGATGTGACGACAACTGCAGTACGCCTTCTTTCTTCCTCGCCGTCTTCTTCCGGAGCAGTTTCTGAAGTCGGCCTGTTGATACGCTCTGCAGTTAACCAGCTTGGTCCATGCTACCAGAAGTCATTGTTGATGATGTCCTTCGGTCCTACTATCCTAGAAATCAATCTGCCGGATTGTCAGCACCTGCCACATGTCGCCATTCACAACCTTCAGCAATCCTCGGATTTTCAGCAACCCTGTTTGCGAAAAACACTGACCACGTATATGGGGAAGCCTGGATCCATCATAAAGCACACGTAGAATCCACCGAAACTGTAGTGCAGCTTTGCGGATTTGTTGCTTGGCGTACCTTTTCGAATAGCTGTGTGGCAAGTCTCGGGATGGATTGGCTTTTCAGAGGAGCTACCTTGGATTACGTCGATAGAAGTCGAACCTTGACGTTCCCACCCTGATCTTTGCTCCTTACGTAGAGACAAGCGCCCTATTCCTTCTTCGATGCATCCGGAAAGCAGTGGATCTCCGCCTTCACTGCGTTGGGCGAAGTATGGGTAGCTGGATATGAAGTTTTATCCAGGACTCACCCACCGTCGAATCCAACTTTTTGCCTTTTTCGTCCTCCAATGTCCATAATATCTGCATGAACACCTTTGCAGCTGTCGTTGTAGCATCGATGAACAATGCCGGATCAAACAACGTAGCGATAATCGACAGTACCTTGCGTTTAGTGAGTATTTCATCGGAATTAGGGAGACATCGTGTTTACTGGGTAGCCATGTTAACCCTTAAGGCTTTACTGACGAATCTGGATCAAGATTGATACCGTCCGTCGGACGAATTGCTAGATTGTCGTCGGAGATACTGTTTATGACCTCTGTACATTCGGATGCCCATTTCCTGAGGCGAAAGCCACTGCTTCTTGTCATCTCATCCATTTGATTCGGCAATTTCTTGACTTCCTCCAGGTTATCACAACCGCTGATGACATCGCCATGTACGTATTCTCCATAATTGCCTTCACTGACAGCGGGTACCGTTCTCCTTCGTCCATGGCCAGTTGATTTAACGTACGCGTTCCCAAATACGAAGCTGGGTTTGTTCCGTAGGTTACCGTGTTCAACTCGTAAACACCTACCTCCTGCAAAGAAGATGGCCGCCACAGAATGGATTGAAGTGGTCTATCCATAGAATGAAGAAATATCTGCCGGAACATCTTTTCCATATCAGCAACCAGCAGAATCTGCTTCGTACATCTGCGGAGGATGATGGATCGAACAACCCGTCGTTCAACGACAATTCTGAAGCCGTTTTGCAAGAAGCGTCGAATACCACGCGGACCTTGGTGGTAGTCCTGGCCTCCTTGATTACTGGGATGATGGGGAAGAAAACATCGTTTTGTGGCTTCCGCCTCATCTTCGACCTTCTGCATATGAACAAATTGCAGCTCCGACGTATTGATTCCGAAGGCTAGCGTCCTTAGTAATCCTCCGCTCGGTGCCTAGAAAACGTCGGCCTAGATCTCCTTAGATTCGCCCAATCGAGAGATTAAGTTTTTATTCTTGGGAACCGTGCTCGAAAAGATAGCCTCACAGCGAGTTTCCTCCGGAGAATAGTTGTCCATGGAGCCTACATGGAATACAACCGTGTTAGAAGTTCTTCTAATCAATCCGTTGTAGCGATATTGCAGTTGATATGCAAACCTTCTGCGAGTCCTCCACTGACAATCCAACCAAAAACGGAGTCATGCAAGGACGGGACTTGCTTTCCAAGTGAGATCTTCCTGCTAGATTCGAGGAAGTCGAAAATGCTTCAATGCTCAACACGAGATCTACTCCTGACGATATGTAAAACGACGATCAGTAAGTTCGATTCCTTCTGGTATCGTCCAGCTAGCGGTGTTGATAGTAGCGTTTGGGAGGTTGGCTGTGACCTTCGGAAGTACCAGAAAGCCCATCTGACGTGAGAACTCCGACAGCCTGGAACGAATCGTGACCACAACCCTTTGTTTGAGCTTGGTTGCTGCCTGACCAATGCCAAGAATTGAAATCTCCTTAACGCTGGCAGAGATGTTCGGTGATGAAGTTGCTCTCCGAAACAGAATCGAGAAGAGCACGAGCTAGCATCCTATTGCCATCGTTTTCCTGAACGACGACAACCGCTGTTGCTAGGAAAACCTTCGAAGAGCATTGGTGCACTGTGCCGGCTACCAAGCTGGAAGTACTGCTGTATTAGCTACTTGTGGAGAGGAGGAATTGGATGTTGTTTCAGTGGAAATAGGCTTAGGTTGTGGAGTTTTCTTGGCCACGTTGTTGCCCTTGGTTGGTGGTCTTGAGTTGGAGTTTCTTTCCGGTTTAAAGCAAACCAACGAGTGATGTCTACCCTTACTACAATGTCTGCAGGAATACTTCGGCAGTCCATAGCAATGTGACCGCATCAACCTTATCCGTCACTGACATTCAATTCGAACAAAAAATGACTCTCAGTTTTGGCAGCGTCCCCTGGGCGTTTGACCGAAATTGAAGCTGTTTTTCACGGTAGAACCCTTCTGCCTAAGTGGTGGTTGATGGGCTGTTTGTTGACATCTGCAACCTTCGAAAGGAGCGACTCCAAGATGCGAAGTCTTTGTTGGAGATATTCTTTGAGTTCCTTCAGTGTATCCTGATCCTTAGTCGACGAGAACTCTTCCCAGCTGCGGCGGGTAGGTGGATCCAAACGAGACGTCAACAAATTCACTAACAGGAGGTCCTTGTGGTCTCCCGATTGTACGACCTGGTCCAAAGTTTGCACAATCTTTTCGAAACCTTCGACTCAAGTGTGCAGTTTAGAGGTGGATTCTTTGGCGAGGACAGGAAATTCGGAAAGAGATTGGATTTGCGGTTTCTTCAATAACTTGATATTGTTATATCGCTTGGTCAACATTCCATGATAATTCGCAGCTGTGATCTGCAGCAAATCGATTATAGTTTTGGCTCCCCTTGTTGACATCCCTTTAAATAGTGGAACTTTTCCCGCCAGGCAGATCTGTGTTTCAATGACTTAAGGAAGTAAATAGATCTCGTCAAAGGTTTGCAGCTTAATCTGCGGAAGGCGGACACGATCAAGCTGAAGGCTCAACGCGAATGGAATGGTTCAAATTAGCTGGCTCCTGTCTTTCCCTAACCTGATCAGTTAAAATCGACTTGACCTCATCATAACAGTCTCTAAAGTCTTGCCTTTGCTTTTCTAGTGTCCTAACCTCTTGTTCTTCATCATCTTCTAAATCTTCGTGGGATTCAATTTCCACTAGCATGCACAATATCTCTCCCACAGATCATAAATTTCCTCCAGCCGAAGAGGATTTGGGTAACAGAAGTAGATTCTTGGATCTTCTCGGCGAAAAGTAGTTTCAAACTCACACACACACTATTCTTAATAAACTGACCTGCGCAACAAAAGACTTCACCAAGTCTGATAGGGATGTTTAGTGATACCAATTGGCCTGTTTCAGACAGACCACGCTTCGCTATTATCCAATCTTCGAAGCTCCAATCGAGTAGGAATATTGATTTGAACTGGGTCAACTGACCCAGAGAAACCAGCAGCGGTGAAAGCCCAGCAACGAATCCAAATTCGTAATCGAATCGATAAATGTACAAAATGTCCGAAATTCTCGGTAGTCACATCGGGGATGCAACAATCGAAGAGGGTGTAACTTCAATCAAAAACGTGCATTTCTGCTGCCCAAGCTTCGGTAGACATATAGCTAATTCTAATTCACTAGCCTGGGTAATGATAAGAGGGCGCTTCCTATTCTTGTTGGCTTCCTCGTTGATTCCAGTCTCCAAATTGTCAACCAGAATCGATGACTGCTTGCAGGGATGAGGTTCGAATTCCAGTAGTTGTCAGGACTACAACCAGGGTCAATGTACGGATGATGTCCACAAACAGAGTCGCTGATTGAATGTCCAGGATCGTAAATTGATTTCCAACCAGAGATGCTGTCGGCTGTCGATAGCCGATACCGATGCTGCACAGTAGTATTTGAAATGGCCACAACCAGGGCCGGTACGAAATCCTTGGACAATGGGAGCGTCCTCAGCAGGACCGATGGTCACCAATGGTCCAAACATTCGACGGTCAAAGAGTGATAATACCAGAGAACGTTCGAAAAGCGGTGTTAGAATCACGACTTAGTATGCTTCGGTAGGACATACACTAAGGTGTAATTAGCTGGAACACTAATTCTGATCCGGTGTGAGTGTCCAATCCAAACCGAAAGTAGTTCCAAAATGTCTAGCAGAAGTTCACAGGCAGTGTCCAGAGTTCGATGGCGATGATCCAATTATCCACCGAAATGATGGAGACACTCCTTTCTTCCGCGGTACAGGCATCCGGTTCAAAGAACCAATTATGTAGGATACCTGGACCTGGACTCGGGGGTTATTGGGGTTCTCGAGGGTTGGATGGAATGCTCCTTGGCCTTGGATAAGGGATTCCGCCTTGGCATGGCAACTTACAAATACACTCCATACATCATTCAGGTGATGAATGGTGGGATAAAAACAATTCAGGCTGATTATAGACACATGATCCATATTCACATTCCGTCAGTATCACGCCCATCGTCAGTGCCTTTATTGAAACGTACTACGACATGGGTGTTAAAGAAAGCTGTAACAGATGTGATACTATCACTGCAAGCTAGAACGTAAGTTCTTTCATGGAATGGTTTATCAGAGCGGGATTCTCACTTAATCCTCAGCGCCTCTACATGTTGCCTGATCCCGAGCAAAGGTTAATACCAAATTGATAACGTGTTCTTATATCAGATTATCGCTAAATTTATTCACTGTATATGTTATCATTTAGGTTGAATAAACAACCAAAATTACAAAAGCCATAACAAATTAATATTCGTTGGACATTACAATATTATCATAGAGTTCATTTTGATATCAAATTATGTGATATGAACAAATTTCTTGAAATAATTTCAAATTATGTTATCAACATGATATCAAATTCATACACTAATAACAGAAATAGTGCTTCTGGTGAGAAGTTCAATTTCATATCCATCACATGCTGGTAATATTCAGCTTTCGTCAGCATGCTGGTAGAATTGAGTAACGTTCGTCAAAATCCTTCTTTAAAAATTGATACCATATTATGACAAAATGTATCAGTTTTGTTAACTAAATTTGTTATGCGATTACAGGTGTGTTCAAAATAATATATGAGATAACAAAACTTGTTACTTATTTGATATCAGTTTGTTATTTTACTTTGCTAGGGATGTCAGCGACGACTATAAAGGAACAATCCTCCCCAACAGTCCAATTAGAGGAACGAGATTAAGCCCGGCCACCACTTCACGGTGCAAAATCTAAACAAGGGGTAAGATTGAACCGCTATACCTCTAAACAGATGTCTCGAAGATACCTCAATTTGGAAGCACAGGATAAATGGTTGCTGCTGTTAGACGCGATGGTTGAGTCTTCCACCTTCAAGTACATAAACACGTATTTCCATCACCACCATCATGATCATCAAGAGAGGAAAATTCCAGAAGCCCAGCAACTCAGGTTCATTGGTGCCATTGGTGGAACTCCTGCACACTAGTAGACACATCCAAGTGCCGGTTCACCTTTTCCGGATAATTGAATATCGATTGAGTGGATTCGAGTTTTCCAGCTACTGTAGCGATGCACCCGATTTTCACGAATCGCACACCGAAAAATCGAAAACTCGTTCCCTCCGTTGTGCTCGTCGTCGGTAAATCGACAGGGCGACGTGTACAGCTGGGTGACACACAACAGAGAGTCCCAGCTTGTTTGTCATTAGACTGTTTTCCCAACTGGTTACACATCATCGCTTTGCTTCTTTTCCTTCTGCGCGAACCGTGACCACCGTCGTTGTCGCCGTCGTCGTCATCATGATCATCACTTGCTGCCATCTTCTGGGCGAACCGTACGGTTACAGAAACTAAACCTACATGAAAACAAATATGTCAAGGGCAGGTTCTAATAATAAAGACCGACATTGCTGAACCGCCCCCCCCCCCCCTCTCCTTCACACCACAAAACTGGCGCATCCCAGATGGAATGGCTACACACGCGAACGAACCACATGTGCACTGTCATGTGTAGGTAGAACTACCAGGTGCATCGCCACCACCACCATCATTATCAACAGCAGCAGCAGCAGGGGCAGTGCCGATTTTCGGAGGACCTGTTCTGGTTCTGCCGCAACTCTGCAACTGCAATGCCAGGCGATGTAATTCATTATTTCGGTGGTCTAATTTTATCCGCATCATCCATTCGGAACCTTTTGCAATTTCCAGAAAGTTCCAAATTGTATGCAGTTGTAGTTGAAGTTGGAAAGTCCAACTCGTTCCGGGAATGGCATTTTCGGCTATGGGGCAAACGAAGAGACTATAAAAATTCCTGCATGTTCGTCGATAGTTGTTGTTGTTGGATGGGTTTATAATGAACGGCGGGGTAATGAAACAGCCGCCAACCACCAGCAGCACCGGTAGCCGTTTTTGTCGGAGCTATTTTGGCGATTGGACGTGAACAGTAAATCAAAAGACCATAAAAAGGTTATTAATGAACCGTGGTTGGAGTGGACCAGCGCGCCAGTAGGAGGTACATCATGACTAGATTTATCAAAAGAGGATTCTATGAAATGCGGGGTGTCTGTTTTTGTTGTGGTGCTACTGGATTACGAGTGGCTTCAATAGAAACGATCGTTGACGTGGAACGACGCCTTTCAAGAATGCCTATTTAGGAGAGCCTAACGAAAAGTGCACTTTTGTGATGTGTAACTTTTTTAACAGTTTTGCACTAACTCGCTCCTTTGAGATGTAAGAAAAACAGACAAGATTTTGGACCTGGGAACGTTTTGAGTCAGTGAATACCGCACGTTATGGTTTGAAACAATGCTGTTGTTTACCTTAATTCGCTCTACTAATACCCTTTTCACAACTCTCTTAAAAAGCAATTTTTAGAATACCCGTTATAACATTTTTCTATATATTTTTCAAAATCCATTACAGGAGAGTTCCCTCTTGCACTTCTATTTGAAGTTCTCCTCAAATCATTTGGGTTCATAGCTAGTAAACTGCGGTAATGGTTGTTGATTCTAAACATCCACTTGAACGACACACAGTAATCGGTAACTGGCGTAACTGGCAGAAAGCTGCAAAATTGGTGACGGATGACACTGTGCAAAAACTGATGGAAGGTGTCAAACGAAAGGTGCGGGCATTTGGATATAACAGGTCAAATTGACTTAACTGTATATGTTTTATATTTGTATTTTTATGAAGTCTTAAATAAATGATTTACTTTTGATTTTCTCATATTTTCCATTTAATACCACTAATTTTCCGTTGACTACTTTTTGGTGTGCACATTCTTTAGAACCGCTAATTGCTACGACAATCTGCTTCTGATCTAATTTTTCCAAGGCCGCTTAATGTTCCTTGCAGCCACGAAATTCTTCCCACGGTCGTTAAATATTTGGTTCGGGACGTCACGTTGTACCATGAAGGTCCATATTATCATAATACATGAGTCTGCACTGATTGTATGTGCAACCTGGATGTATACCTCGATTATGAAAGGCTCGACAGCCCAGTAGTCGTACGCTTGGCATATGAACTTCGGTCCCTTGAACCAACGATTTTCCCCTCCAAAATCTGGCAGGCATTGCCATTTGATTGCTTCATCTGCAACGATGTCTTTTTTGCCGCCCCATCTCCTTGCTGGTCTCTGAGATATCACTTACACGGAAGGCCACGAACTACAAATATCGACGATGGTCAGACCGAATCCAGCATACACAAGGTGAGAATTAGCCCAGAAGAATCCCTCGTCTGCTTGGACTGGAAGGCTGCTGGATATCATGTTTTTGTACTTCGAGCCTCGGGATAGAAAGAAACTTGAGTGGACTACCTGTGATTTCACCGCGACGATTGAACACTCCGCGAAACTGCCCTGCTGGAACCGTAGATACACTACAGCTGCGTAATCATCCTCGCTGACGTCGACGAACGTGTGTAACTGCTAATGTCTTCGAGTTTCTCGAGTCGATAGCATCTCGGCATGTGGACGTCCTGCACTGACGGAACCTTCAAATATACTTACCAGTTTTCGTAAAGTTTTTTTTGGAATCTCGACTTCCCAACCAATTCCCAAGCGCCAAATTTCTTGAAGTAAACTCTTAAGGAAGATCAGCGGATTTTAGTTTTAGTTTAGATTCGCTGTTATTTGGTTGCCCTTTACCTGAACAGATCTACACTGTGTTCCGGTGATAACTTGAACGTGATTGTACACGTTGCTGAGTAACCCCATATGCCAAGGACATTTTCTGCCGCTAGTTCAGATCCTAGCTTTAAGCTCAGTTCGCCGATACTTTCCTCCTATATGGAAAGGAGAGCCGTGGGAGAGTTAGAGATCCAGTTACGTATTTCGAATCCGGCTAAAATGTGAACGTGCCGAACTTCTCAAGCTAGCTGAATCGCTCCGTTTTTCCTGTCTGACCTCGATAACACATCGTCCGCGCAGTATTCATGGCGATGAATTTGGCCGCTGCCTGGAACTGTCTTGTATGGTTTTCAAGGGTCAAATTTTATCACGTATTGGGCGCAACTTGTTGAATAACCTGAATCACCTGAATAACGGCGATGGGTTCTCCTTCCAAAGAAATTGTAGAGAGTTCTGATCTTCCACAGATTTCCACTTTGTTCTTACGAAACTATAGTCTGTCCACGTTAAGTTTCGGACACCAAAATAATAGCAGAAAATTTTTTTTTTTTACATAATTCAACAAAGCCGATTGTTTATTTCACAATAATAGAGTTATATCAACATTAGAAACAGATGATTTTGACTTCTCAACTTTGCAAGCCACATTTTGCACAGAAAGATTGGGATTTCTCTCAATAATGGCTACCACCTTCTACGTCCATTTGTCGGGAGCATACCTTTCGATTTGTTCCGCTTTCAACCTTCCGATCCACAGTCAAGCGCTGGTCAAATAATTTGCAAACACAAAACACGGTATTTTCCGGTAGTTTTAGTTTCTTAGCAAGAATGTAAACATGTTGTATTATGAAATAAATTCGAGTTATTAGTACGAGACACTGAAGAAGTCTGCACATTGTAGACGAAATACGCGTATCTGTCGAAGATAAGCAAAGGTAGTTGGAATTAAATGGAGATTACTAATTTTTCTTCTAATTTATAGTTGAAGAATTTCAGCTCTCATGAAAGTGAAACGTTTCAGCGATCCGTGAAATAATTCAAAATTTACACTGAAAGAGAAGTGTCCGAAATTTAACGTGGACAGGCTCTAGACGAGTACAGACAAAAGCTGTCAGCTGATCTGGTCCAGCCAACAGCGTTGAATTCAGTGACACAATAGTTTATCGATGACTTGTTTCTGAAGTTGAATTTCAGAATGTAATTTTTGATGAAATGCTGTATTGCCCCAACTAACGAAACTGTTATGTTCACTGTAATATTCAAATGATTTTCAATCATTGAATTTTATCTGAATATTCTGATATTTCGATTGACGCCTTAGATGTCGAAGTTAGAGTGATACTTATAGTAATATTCAAGCGCAACTATTCCATCATACATGATATTTTAAAAATCTACTTCTGGAACGAGTTATCGTCAAACTCAGGCGAAATGACTTTTTACAGCACTGGCTCCACCCATTTCAAAAATGCACAGAAAATCCCAACATGAAAGCCGACATAAAGCTCCAGGAAAGACCTGATAATTCAATGACTATAAAAAAAATCACCATGACCGGATGGAAAACCCCCGTCAATGTGAACGCATCACTTTGACCACCGGAACCGACCGGACAAATGAAGTTGTTCCTGCAGCATGTCGGTCTTCCATTCATCGTCCATCGCAGATCGATCGGGTTATTTTTGGTACCTCACTTACTGAGCGGATACATCGTCGTCAGCCCAGCATCATCCAATTGATCAGAACGAAGTAAAACGTTAAAACGCCCAGATGGTAATAAAAATAGAAAGGCCCAATGGAAGCCAACCGGAATATGGTTCCCGGGAATTCATTACCAAGGGAAAGCCGGCCGTAATGCAATCATTAGAGGATTATTTTTAGTTTGGATTGGAAGTTCTAATCGCAATTCAGTAAGGCAAATCTAAGCTATCATTTTTTTTTGGTGATTATTGGCGCCTTTTTTTAATGAAAGCAAAATTTGACACTTGTTAGTCGTTATCTTGAGGCGGCACACTTGGCTACAGCTAATAAAATCACACCAATGCGCCATGAATCACCCTGGGCCTGGGAAAGAAGAGAACGCACAATCGGTCGTATTTGTGATTATGTGGCCGAACAACACACTCCAATACTGGGGTGCTCCCTTTCCATTGCCTTCGATAGATAGGCACCAATTGATGTGCTTACTATGGCCACCCTCTATTAGTCATCTTCGGCGGCGATTGAACGCGCGTCAACATATTTGTTTGTTTTACTGCGTAGGGTTTTGCTTTGGCTTTGGATTGAAGTGATAGTACTTCAAGCTGAATAGTTGTGATCTCTGATGAGTAAATTGCGCAATTCAATGAAAGTGCAATTCTACGATGATTGTAATTTCTTTGAATTTGCTGAAAAATTAATTCTCGTATGATTGATTGGGTATCCGGTGAAATGTAAACCGTTTCCACCAAAATGCAAACATTAATGATTTTTGTATTGAGTTACTTTTATCCTTATTCTTTTTCCACATCATTAGTGCTTTTTGTTCTCTGGGGCCATACTGCGGAACGAAATCCAAACAAATATTTTCAAACAAGTATTCAGAAAATACAGTCCAATCTTTAAGACAAGACTAAAGATGACTGTTTCAACTATTCAACAAGTTGAACGGATTGAAGTTTAGATAAATATCTCAGAGGCCGTACTTATAGTTATTATACCGTCATCCAAATCGCTTTCAGTGTTAAGACAGTCGAGGTGGTCAGAGTAGAACATAAGTGGTGAAATGAAGTGCATCCAATAAATCGTGAGCTCCATCAATCTCAGGCACTTAACCTAATCATAGATCGATGTGACTCCAGAATGAAGCAACATGAATAACAGCATAAAGGCGAAAGCCAAACCGCTTTTAGCGCCATTCTCAGCCAGACAGTTGAATTGATATTGCATGCAAGAACAGGCTGAACAGCATTCTCAGCCACTCATCAATTCGGTCAAATAGCAATATAAAAGCGCCTGTCAGAATCACTTTCACCGTCATTCGCACTGACTATTGAGTTGATCGTTGCTTCGAGTGCTGCTAGAATGTACAGGGTGTCTCACAATAGGTGTCACTAAAAACCAAATGGGATTACAGTAAAACAAATCAACTAAATCATAGCATTTAATTTTCATTCCAAAGATACATTCGAATCTCTCTCCTCTTTCCTTGAAAACTTTGCGCAAACGCTGTGTAAATCCATCGCAGCTGGCCCGCACGATTTCCTGAGAAATTTGGTCCCAAATATCAACCAAATGTTTCTTGAATCGATCTAAAGTAAGCCCTTTCGCAGGGCCTATATGTTGAAGCAAATAACCCCAAACAAAGTAGTCAAGTGATGCAGGCCATTCTTCGCTTGTGATGAAATCTGTGTCTTCTTTGCCCTGTGAGCTGGAGCTGAGTCCTGTTGGAAACAATATGGTGTGTTCCCATACAGCGTTGGAGCATGACGAACCAGATGGTTCTTCAAAACCTGCTCGATGTAATATTCAGTGTTGATTTTTACGTTAGGTTCTATGAACAGAAGAGGATGTTTCCTTTTTCGTGAAACGGCGCCCATACCATGATTTTCGATACATTCTGATAGTGTTCCACAGCTAGTTTATCTCTTGGAATGTTGGCAAGACTTTTGTTTGCTCAATTTACGGCCAGATACAGCCGGATTACGTCTTATTCGCTCTTTCATACATTTGATCTTTTTCTTCGTTCTGGCAGTTCATCTTTGTGTTAAATATAGACATTTCCAGTTTCCTTGAACCGCTCCAAGGTACGAGAAACAAAACGCTTACTCACACCGAACTGCTTAAGGCTATTGTATATCCGACACGGTCTAAGCTTTTGCAAATGTAATTTTCAATCTTGCTTCAGTTTGGCTTGCATGGTAGCTCATAAAAAAAAACAAACGGAATCGCTGATTTATCTGCAGCAATAAGCTGTCAAAAGAATACACACAAAACGGGTATAATCAATTCCGCTGTTAAAATTATCCAGCTGAAATAAACCAGGACTGAAAAAAGGTGACACCTATTGCGAGACACACTGTAGAGTAGTTCCGAAAAAGCGCTTGCCAAAACGCTTCCATTACCACTTTTAGTCAGAATATGGAGCTGGTCTTAGGTTAGAGTGACCAATAAATTACTTTCTTTGCATTTCTAAACTGTCGCGAAGTCAAAGTTGTTCTTTGCCTATAAGTTTTGGCATTTCTGCAAAAGTGGAAATCTAAGCGTTTCCAATCTCACGAACCACGTTAAGGTCCACATTTGGTTGACGAAACAGGATGCAGGGAATATTATAGCTATGTGCCTAACAACGCGTCTCGAATCGCATCCGCTGCAGTTTTCGTCAAGCAGAAAAATGATGAATTTAAAGGGTCCAAGTCTTTTTCTCACTCCACTTTCGACTCTCGTAATAATCCCCAACATTTTTTTTCCAAAGCTAGCATGGTTGTCTAAATCTATCTCATTCGACATAATTATTTATGGTCAGTCCCTTTCGCTCTCTAATTACGATGCACGCTTTCCTGATGCTGCAAATAATTCGGAGTACGCATGATCCTTCTATGACATTCGCTTACATGTTCTGATAACCTTCAATCCTTAAACTATAACGAAATGAATGCATGATCTCTGAAATGTTTTATGATGGCCTGTCTTAAATATTTGTGGGTTAGATTTCATCAAAACAATCAAAGAAAATGACATAGCCGATGTTTGAATACTATTGTCTCCACCATTCTATTCAAACTCTCATTTTTTAAGAACCACCCTAATAAAAAAAGTATTGATTGATTTAGCTTTATTAGAGAGACCTCATAAAAAAAAAAAAAAAAAAAAAAAAAAAAAAAAAAAAAAAAAAAGTAGGTCACTCTATTTATTTTTTATTTTTTTTTTTATTTTCGGCAAAAAGGGACTACTCTTATGAAAAATACCTGGCCCATTTATCATGGCCCGCTAATGAAATATCAGATAATAAATGAAGACAAAATCTTCGTAAACAAACCGTTTTATATGAAAAATCATCGTTAAAAACTGTCTAATATCGAAAAACATTGTTATAACTAATAACTAAAAGTGCGTATGCATTGTTTCAACGCGTATATCATTGTTAAACGATAAAATTATGGTTATCATTAATTTATAGCTAAAACAGGATGAAAATTATCCGTTTTTATCGGCATTTATGTATTTACACTCAACTTTCCATATCTCGATATTGAAGGGACCATTGAGATAGGGAGAGATCGACATTCAGAACAGAAATTGACTAGCCTGCTAGAACGATCCTAGAGGCATTAAGCGTGGTCAAAGTTTTTTTTGTGTATCCCGTATCCAAAGCAAATCTCGATCGCTTGCTCCAAACACAGGTGAATTTGGTTTTTCTCAGTTTTTTTTCATCGGCATATGGAAGGTAATTTGCTCACAAATATTTTCAAGGGACTATAGACATAGAGGATATCGAGATAAAGAGACTCTCATATGCACCAGAGACTATGTCAATAACAGTCGAGAGCAGCTGCGAAAAATTTACAGAACTCAGAATCAGTTTTATTGATTGACCGACAAAACCACAAAACGCTTAAATAAGCTGATCACTTACATAGTTGTTCGGAATCTTCCTCAGGGACACCATTCCGGTCCATGTTCCGGTCAAAACTGTGGATTCATTCTAATGAGAATTCAATTAATGGTTTTGTAAAAACTGCCTAACTATTGAACCATTGAATTCCAACTATTTCTTTGTTATTTTGACAGATACGGATTTTGTCTACAATGTGCAGACCTCTTCAGTGTCGTACTAATGCTCGACTTCCTACGGTTTCCAAAATGGCTTCGGACATCGATTTCCGACCTTTACACGTCGTCCCTTCCGAAATATCCATATTGTAGGATATCCGGAGGCTTTTCACAAGCCGGAAGTCGCTATCTTGCTTTTCACAATGGTGTCGGACGTTGCATAATATGTGAACAGTCCCTTCACAGCACACAATTGAAGGCGTAGGTTAACTGAACACCGAGGAAACTAATCTTCTTCATGACACACAAAGTATCCAATAATGTTTTTCGCGTATTGACATTTTCATTGTATGTACATCCTCAGAAAACACTTAGGCTGTTTTGGTCTTTAACCGCGTTATTTCAAAAATCGCCGTTTCAAAAACCGCGTTGTTTCGAAAATCGTCGCAAAAAAAAACCGCGTTATTTGAAAAATCGTCGTAAAAAACCGTGCAAAAAAGACTTGAGTGTATATAAAAGATGTTTCGATTCTATTATCTTCAATATTCCATTCAAATACAATTTTTTTACACACATAGAAATTATGAATTTGACACGAGACGTAATTCATGTTTGTAAAAAGTCGGAGAACGTAAAGAAAGATTTCGTGTAGAATTATGTCTCCTGAAACTGACACATATGCAATTCGACGAAAGATTTGTTTGATTAAATTTATTTTCTCATTTCTTTCAAATCATTCTTCTGTGCTACAGGACGCTTGCATGTGTCGGTCTCTGGAAACAGAAATTTACATGACATTTGGTAGTGTGTATATAATTTAAAAAAAATCAACAAAAAGGGCTACCCTCACGGAAAATAAGTTAACCATCCTAATGAACTTACCTTACCAATCAGACCAAGGTCGGTGTGGCCTCTGCTGTACACAGAAGTTGTCTCCATTGTAATTGGTCCCTAGCTGTACCTCGCCAGCCTCGCTGTCTGCGGAGAGTCCGTAGGTCGCCTTCTATTTGATCGATCCACCTTGCCCGTTGCGTGCCTCTTCTTCTTGTACCCGTCTTTTTTTTCGAGAATCATATTAACTGGGCTGTCGTCCGACATTCTTACGACATGCCCAGCCTATTGTAGTCGACCGATTTTAGCGGTGTATACGATGGGAGATTCTCCCAGCAACTGCTGCAATTCGTGGTTCATTTGTCTCCTCCTCGTTTCATCTTCCATCTGCACTCCACCATAGATCGTACGCAGCACCTTCCGTTCAAAGACACTAAGGGCGCGTTGGTCCTCCACTAGTAATGTCCATGTTTCGTGGCCGTAGAGAACTACCGTTCTAATTAATGTATTGATGGTCTAGATGGTCAACCTTGTAGTTCGGCGAACTTTGATCGATCTTAGCGTCCTTCGGAGTCCAAAGTAGGCACGATTGCAACCCATAATGCGCCTTTGTATCTCTCTACTGGTATCGTTATTGGCGGTCACCAATGAGCTCAGATACCCGAATTCGTATACTACCTCGATTTCATCACCGTCGATCTAAACTCGTGATAAGAGGCATTGGCTTCTCGTGAAACTCTTGCCTTAGTGTATTTAGTTTTCATCGCATTAATCACAAGCCCAACCCTACCAGCTTCTGCCTTAAGTCTGATGTACGTTTCCGCAATCGTCTCAAAGTCACGTGCTTCGATATCAACGTCGTCGGCAAAGCCAAATTGTTGGACAGACTTCCTGAAGATCGTGCCACTCGTATCTATCCTAGCTCTTCGAATCCCACCCTCGAATGCAACGGTAAACAACAAACACGACAATCCATAACCTTGCCGTAACTCTCTCCGAGATTGGAAGGGACTCGAGAGTGTTCCTGATACTCCGACGACACACATCACTTGATCCATCGTTGCTTTGGCCAACCGCGTCAGTTTCTCCGGAAATACATATTGGTGCATAATCTGCCATAGCTGATCTGTCGTAGATTATACTATCGCAGCCAAGGAAGCAAAGCGATTTGCCGTTCCATGTTCCAAGTTTCCAATCACCTAGGTCTTTGCCGATTGTTCCGGTCCATATTAACTTCTGTATTATTTGTAACATTGTTTAAGGGCGGCTTGTTGGGCCTTCCCCAACCCCCTGTCTTGCCGGAGGACCATCGTGCATAGAACTGTTTACAGTCCCACGCTGGCACGAGGACGATGATCAGCCGCTCCTAACATGGAGAACAGACGCTATTTTGAACCGCCCCTAACATGGAGAATAAACGCTCAGATAGACTGCACCCTTTGAAGGGGGTAGTCCCCCTTCCCTATCAGCATATGACCAAGGTCCCACCGGGGTTGGTTACCCGATATTTTCAATGGTTACTCATACCCCAGTCGGCACCACGGGGATGCATGAGTGATCGATCGGGTTGCCTACCGGGGCGTTATGCCTGTAAGCAAGAGTTTGTTCCACTTCAAAAATTGTCTTGTCGTAATCAAGTCAATCTATACTGGGTTCCTGGTCACTGCGGAATTAGTGGAAATGAACGAGCCGATACACTAGCAAGACTCGGATCGTCTCTTCAGTTCGAAGGACCTGAGCCCTTTTGTAGTTTATCTGCTTCTTCTCTTAGAATGGAGCTAAAGGCTGGGAATCTTCGAAAGGCAATCAAAGCGGTTCATTACTCCAAATATTCCTATGACTCGCAAAATACTTGATCTTTCTAAAAAAGATCTAAGCACATATACTGGTATTTTAACAGGCCATTGTCCGAGCCGCTATCACTTGAAGGTGATTGGAAAACTTCAAGATGATTCATGTCGCTTTTGTGCCATGGAAAAAGAAGACTCGGAACATTTATTATGCCACTGTCCGGCAATTTTCTTTAAAAGAAATCAGTTCTTCGACAAAGGGCAAATAGAACCCCTTGATATTTGGAGAACAAATCCCAGTACAGTAGTGCAATTCATTCGAAGCGTAATGCCGTGCTGGAATAATGTTTTAAGTCAAGCGTTGACGTCCACTCCTAACAATAGTGGTACGTCACCTGGACAGAGCTAAAAAAAAGGGGATATATCACAATACATCTAAGAAATGGTCGCAGTGTTGAAAATACCCGACAAGGAATAACAAAAAAAAAAGTGGGCCATGCTTTATTGTGGAAGCAGAAATTGTTGGTCTGACCTTTATCCAAAATAAAAACCTATAATACAGAAAAGGGCTTAAAGTTTTGTCCCTATATCTAGTTATTGACCGGCCATTTTTGGAAAATTCGAATGAAACACATTTAAATTCAATAGTGGAGTTTTCGAGATGTCGAAAACAAAGTATGTAAGTAGCAGACGAAATAGGCCTATCTGTCAAAGATAAGCTCGTAGTGGCATTTAAAGGAATTGGCTCGCTGTTTCAATGTTTTATTTTTTTATTTTTAAAAAGTGATCAAATTAAGTGATAATTTTGAATTTTCCTAGTTGCCCAATCACAATCGTTCTACTTATTAGAACTCAAAAAAGTTTTTTTTAAAATAGTGTTTTAAAAAAAAGTGTAAATGAATTAATTTTAACAAGGGCGTAAAATTCCTTCTCGTTTAATTCCAAGCCAAACGAGGCGTAAACAACGAAATTGTTTGCAATATATCATGCGCCATACGCATTAGATAACGCAGAAAATTCATTGTTTTTTTGTATGTGTGTCAATATATACATTATTATATAAATATTTCATGGGAATGGGAGGGACCGTCAGGGCACCCGATTGAAGCACTCTGGATGAGGAGAGTGGGAATGCCAACTCCCCATTGCAAACAGTTTGTGAATAGAGGACGGGCTCTTCTCCCCGTCAATTGGGGCTAAAAGGATAGAATCTTGTGGAATATTCTTTTTAAATTCAAAGGCTACCCGTTAGTAGCTAGTTATTGCAGAGTTCAACCACTAGGTAAACTAGTGTTTTTGAATTTCTGTATCCAAAGAACCTGATGATCTAAAAGAATGGAATATTCAGGAAAGTTGTTTTGAAAATCAAGAGCTCCGGTTACAACAGCCTGGAAGTCATCACCTTTAAATCACAACCGAACAATAATGAAAATAATTATTAAACCTAACAGCCTTGCAATCCCGAGGGCTCGCTAACAAGCGCAAAGGTCAAACACCAGCCGCAGCATTTGTCTGCAGCCATTCATCACTCATCTCTATTGACTGCACCCGATTCCCGGTGGATCCTTGCATAATTGCTGCAAATAGACACATTTATCCGTACGGGCATATCTAGCTATGCCGACCACTGTCCCAACGCCGGCAACGCCACGATATTGTGATGACAAGGTGCTAACAAATGTCCCTTCATTCTTCGTTGAGCACGATGGAAGCAGCTCTCAGAAGAGAAAGGAAACAGCGCTATCATATCCTGGTTTGCCAGCACCAAGAAGGGTGACGGAAATTTAATGTCCCGCGCTGGGACATCTCCGGTCAACACGGGAGGTCTAAATTTGCCATTCAACGACTCGCTATACTAAATCTTTCACCTGGTATATTGGACGACGGACGGGCTGGAAAAGCAAATATATTACCCTCGTGAGAGGGGTTGCACACAGTGGCTCCAATAGTAAACAACGACGCTGGCAGGTTACTATCTCCATTTTCCGCTCGGGCAAAGATCACAAGAAATCCTATGCTGCACTATATTAATGTCGCAAGATGGATCTACCTCGCGTGATGATGAAACTGTCATCACTAAGGCCCTGTGTTGGATTTCGGGTAGCCTAAACAAACACAGTAGGTATTTGTCGTTGCTTGGCCACGGTAAGTCAAGCGTGCCATCACGAAGCGGCGGAATGTTATGGTCGAACAACAGACCCGCAGTAGCAACAACAAAAATGAGTGAGCTTGTCTGGCCGCAGCGAGGTGCGTGTTTGTTTGCATTGGCGTGTTGAAGCTTCGGAGCTCGGTGTTTCGTGTCAGTGACCACAGTAACAATAGCCCCGTCATTTACTCGGGTGGCAGGAAGGACATTCACCACCTGATATTGATATCGAAGGCCACGATGACGGGCTCAATCGTTTCGATGATTTTGACAGGGGATCAATGCAGGGTGTGCTGTTGGGAATTGTATTCTTGATTTCCTAAAATGCATCCAAGTGAATTGAACCGTGATAGCAATTTGTGGTTGCAAAATCTGGTAGCACGATTCACCGCGCGAGAGTGTTTGTGAGAGAGAGCGGAGGAATCCCACGTTAATTAAACAATAAACAAAAAACAAATAACATTGACTGATATGGTGGTGCACGCGGTCGTCATCGCTGATGAGTCATACGATGATGCCGTGAGCTGGCGGAGCGATTGTGAACTTGACCGAACTATATTCGAGCTTGAATGGCGGTGCATTGTGTATGTTTTGCTGTTCGAGGGAAGCAGCTAGCTTTGTGAGGCTTATTTTTTAGTTCAGGCTTCCGCACTAAATCAACCTACAGTGAAGGTCGACTCAGTTCAGTTCAATGGGAATGTTCGCATGCAGGTGGTCTGTTGGCATTTGCGGTGGAATGTGGCTGTGGGTGCTCGATAATGCACTTTTACACTTACTAAGAGGTGTTCAGTTAGGGAAATACAAAATCAAAGCTTGGTCAGCTTCTAAACCCAATACCTCAAAACTTGATGATTATAACAAGCTGAATTATTGCTTATATTTTCTCTGAACATTTTCAGCAAAGATCTATGTAGTAGACCCTTGTCAACCCATAACTGATAGAAAACTCAGACAGCGCACAGTTGGCAAAAATGGATCCAAGATCCCATTAATTTAGCAGCCTTGAAAAATAGCTTATCTTATGGGAAATAAATGCGGGTAGTCAAACGTAGTAAGAACAATTTCCGGCAAAACTCCGCTTCCGAATTCCCTGCTGCAGTTGTTATCTGATGTCACCCATGTCAGCTGATGTCATGTACTCGTTTATGGTGAATCATGATATTTCAAAATCGAACAATTCCAGCTCCCGTACAGTCTTAAAACACTGTCGAACCCGCCACCTTTCTTCCTTAATGTGAAGCGGCACGTCGTGTTGTATTTTCCGTTCTTCGCCCTTTTTATTAGTTTCGCGGTTTGGAGGATTCTTTTTAGTGTTTTTAGTAATTGAAATGTGTCAGTTTACAACAAATGTGCTCACATATTGATGCTTTTCTAAATTCACATCTTCTGTAGAGAATGTTGCGATAATGGCCTATTCTCTAACATTTTTCTCTATTCAACAAAGCGAGTCATTGCGCAAAAACCATAAGCCATATGAGGCTAGGGCTATAGTTAAAGCTTGAGTCCCAACCGTTTGAAGAGAAATGGAGCATCACTTAACTTTCTTAGACTAGATGCTCCCACCGACTATTTTTAATTTTTTTTTGTCCGGTACACCAAACAAGGCATTCTGTTCTATTCTCTTCTACTATTCATTTCTCTTTGCTTATGATATCTACTGAAGTCTACGTGGGTTCCTCTTAAGGTAGATACAAAATCCTCCCTATCTTCAACGGTTGCATGTACGTGACCAGATGAGCGATCGGCGAGTGTCTTCGTGGAGATTATTGAGAGAAGAAACTTATCACTAACTGGATCCATTGCATGGTGGCATGCGATATCTTTAACGAATTCATAATTATTACATTACACTCATTACACTCTTAGATCAGACGACCAAAGGAATTCGTAAATCGCTTGCATGTAGGGAAGATCACGCATTCCCAAAACATCTCTTACCTCGCGGAAGGGTTGTCTACCTCGGGCCACTAGGGTATCCAATAGTCGTGCTCTGGAGGCATCATTATCCGGGCAATGCCAAACTGCGTGAGCGATGTCATCATAACTGGTTCCGCACCTACATAAATTGCTATCGACGAGGATAATTCTGTAGAGATGTGCGTCTAGCGAGTAGTGGTTGGACATAAGTCTTGACATCAGACGAATGAAACCGCGACTTACACTCAGACCTTTGAACGACGATCTCGACGAAACATTTGGAATAATGAAATGTAACCACCGCCCAAGAGAATTACTTGTCCAAGTGTTTTGCCAACTTTGAAGAGAAATCTGACGTATTAATGGGAAAAAATCATCATGTGAAATTCTTCTTTCAAAAATCTCGCCTTTTGCACCCCCTTCTCTCTCTCATGAGTTCCATCAGTAAACCATAAAAATTATATTGTTGGGACTACTGAGACTTATAACATCAGACATTGCTTAAACTGGTAGAACTCAAATATCTCGACGACTTAATGACCACTTATTTTTGATTCGAGAAAAAATGCTCAGAAAGACTTTCGCAGCACATAAATGACGAACGAAACTACAAAGGACTGAAAAAAAAAACACACTGACAAACTAATTAACAAAAAGACGAAACGACACCATACAAAACAGTGGACATGTACATGACTGAGAGAATTAGAAACAGCGTCTCTAGACGTTATGATCATTGCACGGCTGGTGAAATGCTTCAAAAAGAAGTTAAGATTTATCATTCTAACACACAAGTAACAATTCAATAACTTCTTAGTTTTAGTTCAAGAAAACTGCTTCGGAAGACTCTCATAGCACAAAAATGACACACTTCACGAACTGAACTATAAAAACTGAAGAAATTGCGAAACGCTGTATTAAACATGCCAACGCAACACTGTCTAACAAAATAATAAAAAGACAATTGATAAAACGAACGAATGGACTCAAACTTATCAAACGTGGCTTCTTCCGAGTCATTTGCAACAGCGTCTCCTCGGACGACATTTTCCGTGTACGGCTGGCAAAATGATTTGAAACGATTTAAAGCTATGTTCATTTAGAATCCGGAATAATAAAATCATCTGTATCTCAATAACTGATTGTCGTACAAATAATACATCAAAACAAAAGTAATTCATTGTGCTTTAATGAAAAAAAATATCAATAAAAGTCATTTCTCTTCGTTTCTAATGAAAATTTGCTCTTTCTTCTTTATTCCTCCCATCAAACGCACACCTCCGGAGTCAACTTCCTTGGCACAATTGTTCCACTTTTTGGGCCATCTGAGTTGCGTCCCGAGCCGTTTTTCCACTTTTCTTAAGCTTCCGCTGCATTATTGCCCCAAATCTCTCGATAGGCCGTAAATATGGGCAGTAGGCCATCCCTTATTTTGAAAAAAATTGCCAAGTCAAGAATTCCACCTCTTGAAATGTTCGTCTTGACTAGAAAACAAACATCCTGAAATTTGAAGATCGTACGTTGACGTTAAGTGCTCCCTCAACGGGCCTGAAAAAATGGTAGTACGGGTGACTACCCACGCGGTGGCAAGCACGCTACTGTAGTGTATGGTCTTGCAGGTCGACCAAGATCAGTGTCGTCAGGTTGATAACATTTTATGTTCGTTTTTTTTAATTATCAATTTTGTTAGGACACTTTATCATAAGTACACCAGTTTTTAGGTACAACACAATAAGGTCATCATATGTACAAAACGATTCAAAAAGTAAGTTTAAGGAAGCCAATTATGTGTTTTTATTCAACTTAAACTTTAACGTTTTTGGCAAACTTTGTTGATTAAAAACACTTAATAGGCTTCCTTACACTTACTTTTTGAATCGTTTTGTACATATGATGACCTTATTGTGTTGTACTTATAATAAAGTGTCCCAAACAAAATTGCCAATTTAAAAAAACGAACATAAAATGTTATCAACCTGACGACACTGATCTTGGTCGACCTGCAAGACCATACACTACAGTACCGTGCTTGCCACCGCGTGGGTAGTCACCCGTACTACCATTTTTTCAGGCCTGTTGTGGGAGCACTTAACGTCAACGTACGATCTTCAAATTTTGGGATGTTTGTTTTCTAGTCAAGACGAACATTTCAAGAGGTGGAATTCTTGATTTGGCAATATTTTTCAAAATAAGGGATGGCCTAATGGGCAGTTGGGTGGATTTATGTTTTTATCGATAAAATCTACGTTACTATCGCGGTACCACTAGATGATTTCCCGGCTGTAGTCCCGGCTGTACTCGCAAAATCTGGTCAAAACTTCACTGAACCTGGGCTTTAATGAAAGGTAGTACGTGGTTTTTGAGGCATTCTTCCTTGTACAGCTTCGAGTCCACCGTCTTATTCGTCACGAATACTTTGGTCCTGGCTTCGCAGCTGCATATCCCTTGCCAAATCATCAGTTTTTTGGTCAATTTGTCCATAAAAGCAAACTTAAACTTCACAGGAACATCTCCTCGTGCCGTCGCCACGTAGAATTTTTTGCCAGGAAGCTGTCCGAAATCCATTTGAACGTAGGTTTCATCGTCGATGAGCAGGCATCCTTGGTACTTCGTCAGAACCTACTGGTACAATTTCCGAGCTCGAGTTTTGATGACGAAACTTTGCTTCAACGTTCTGTTTGGTTGCTTGCTGGCTCGATAAGAACGATTTCCTGCACGCAAACGAATTCTTCGAACGGTACTGCGTGCATCAGCGTATTTTTGTGCGATTTCAATATCTGATAGTCCAGGATTTGCTCTGACGGTTCTCAACACCTTTTGGTTCAGCTTGCGGTCATATGTTCCACTGCGACGCAAACCGCTGTAAAATAATTCTTGCAGCGGTCACTTTCCATGCCGCTGCAACACAATAAGTGATTCCGGATTCTAACTGGACAGAACTTTACATATCGATATCATCAAAGGCCTTTCTACTCTATTCAAGAGTTCCGCAAGTAAACCTTCATAAAAAAGTAATACTAGATTCTGGTAATTTATGTCTTTCGTATGGAAGTTCTTATTTCACATTATTGTGTACATATAACTAAGATTCTAATCTAATCTAATCTAATCTCACACTAACGCAGCCAATTCTTGAAGGCATCCTGGAAAATGATGGTTTCTTGAATACATCATTTTTCTTGTCATCGGCCAGGCCAACTGCGTAGTATGTGCCGCAGAGAGGATTCCAAGAAATAGAGCGATTCCAGAAAGAACTAAAATCGCTCTACTACTCTGAATCAAGGGAAGGAAAAAAACGTGGACCTCCCGTACCAAACGCTTCCATGTAAAGTTAAATAGTGTGATAATTTGTACTTTATCGTTGGGAGCATAGATGCTAGAAAGATTGGTTTATGCTCCTAGAAAGATTGGTTTATGCTCCTGTGGATGAACTTTTGGCATTTGAACCAAAAGTCTGGCAATAATTGCCAAGGTTATAGCGCCTTATCTCGCTCATTGTGTACATAAAACTAAGATTCACATCAAAACAACTATTTAGGTTTAACGGAAGCTGGGTTTAGTTATCGAATCGACATAACCGTCGTGAGATCTTCCAATAATAGCAGAAAAGTTGAAGTATAACGTATATATAAGTATAACTTTCAAAATATTAGTCCAATTGTGTGGGTAGTAAAAAAACAATTGTTGGGGTATTCATGTGCGTTGAAACAATTATAGTTTTGTTGGTTCAACATCTCCAATAACTTACGAAAAGAGCGTATTTCGTAAGTTTTTAGGCACTTATATAATTAAATTCAAAATATCTCGAAAACCGGTTTCTTTAGGGAAATTATTAATATGAGTATTTTGATTAGAAATTTGATTTGAAACCAAATTCTGGCATTGAAAAGTATTTTTGAAAAACACAAATTGATCTTATTAAAATCTTTCAGAAATTGCTATTAGGAAAACTTTTTTAACAATTCTTTGTTGCCTCTACCTTTTAAACAATCGCCTTCTTGTCCAAATTTCACCATAGAAATTTAAAAAAAAGTAACGTATTTATGGAATATGAATTTTGAGTTTTAATTATGATTTTTTCAGGTAAATAATTTTTTTCTTCAGTGTATATCTTTTTTTTACATGGACTTTTTGATTCCCTACCATTTCTTTGCGGATACTTTTTCTGTAAAACGAACGATTTCCGAGTTACTGCTCTTCTAAAACTATGGTATCAAAAAACACATACGCCCTTTTTAAAAGTTAGCTTTTTCCGTGCAATAGTCTATATATCCGAATGTCAAACGTATACGTATTTTTACATATGTAACATACTAAATACTTTTGCGGATTTTCGTCCAAATCCCAGCAGCTCGTGCCAAATTTCGACATTTTATGGCCAGTTATGGCCACCTGGAATTCCTCAAAAAATATCATACAAGGCTTGTGCTGTTCGGAGAACTACCAAGATCGCAATATGCAGTTGTTTTATGAAGCCGGCGTCCGTTGTGTAGTGGTAAGCGTGACTGCTTCTTGGCACCCCAGTGGGTCTGGGTTCAATCCTAGTCGACGTCGGTGGTTTTTCTGAGGCGAAAAAATCTGGTCACGTCTTCCTTCGAAAGGGAAGTCGATAGGTAGGGTCCAGGTGGCGGAGTTGTCTCCCTGGCGTCGGTGATTGTCACCATGTGAGAAAAAAGGCCGACGGAAAATGAATAAATAAAAAAAAAGTTGTTTTATGAAACGTGGTTAAGGAAATTCATGTGAATTTTCGGGAGCGGCTCAACCAGGACAAAGTTCAATGGACTATCAAGTTGAAATAAATTTGAACAGCTTCAAAAAACTTTCGGTTTCGCGTGAGTTTGAGAGCTCGGGGAGGTCGTGTACTAGAAAGATTTGACCAGTCATATTTTAGAAAACTCAAAAATCGATTTGAAAACATCAAACGCTATTGTGAGACTTAGACAGCTTTCTCTAATACATTAACAAAAGTTCCTTGCGACCTTTTCCAAAATGTGGGAAAATCTACTGTAAATAAGTTATGATCACTAAACTTTGTCTGAAATTCTGAGCGGAATTCACTTGAATCTCGATCGAATATCAGTGGGAAGCCTGAGCTAGATTCGCTCGAAGTTTCAAGTAGAATTTGGTTGGAATTTTACGCTGTTTCGCGTGGAGTCTTGTGTAGGATTCACTCGGAATACTGAACAGAATAAGTTCACTCACAATCTCAAGTAAATCTCCGTGTAATTTTAAGCAGAAATAACTAAAACTCATGGTTCATCATGCGCCTTTTATAATGTTAGCATGACATTTTAGAATTTGCCTAGATCCCCAAGCAGAATTTGTTCAAAATTTGCTTTAAATCATTCTCTTGGATTCTCTAAAAGTGAAATGCGGCATATTCCCCCAGTATCACACCTGATGTTATTGCCTTGATATAAACGTCCTACGAAGTGGCAGCAAAATATATGAGAAGAGTATGTGATACTTTCACTCAAATTATTTGTCACTTGGAAAGATTGACTTTGAGAGGGGTCTTCACTAGTGTGTCAATATAACCTTAAACTACCCCTTTTATTTTTAATGAACTTGAATTAAAATTCTAATTTACTTTTAATCAGTGTTGCTCGGTACAGAAACTGGTCAATACCAAATCAATCAATCTATTGTCGGGAATCCACATATTACGAAAAATTCAATTCATATATCATATATTCATGTATTCATTCAACTTATTCTACAAAACTATCGCGATTCGGTGTATGCACTTTCAAACGACTTCTACTCATCTATAATTTTTCCGCCAAATCACCGCTGCAAATGACTACAAAAACTCCCCCTCTAACATGGCGTATTGTCGCGCGATTGTCCTTTCATTCCGAAATGTCATCTTTGAGTAGCTCCCCCCGTGTGTTTTTTTTGTGTTTTTGCTTTTTATTTTTTTTCGGTAATAACCATCGATTGGCGACAGTCCCGCCAACAATGACAATAGCGCCGTGCTTCGGTTAATTCAAATCCAATTTCGATCCGAGCGCGAGCCAATTGTCTGCACATTTTGCTTGGCACCGGTAGCAATGACGGAGCACAATAAAACGGTTTAACTGGGTAGGTTTAGTGTGTGCCTAAGTAGCAGCAAATAGCAATACCGAGCCGAACGAATTGTGTCGTGTTGTGAATTTGTTTTATATCGGTGCTGCGATTGCTATCATCCCGAAAAAAACTGAATACCAGCATAGAATACCGTCGTCGTCGTCGTCGTCGTCGTCGTCGTCTGCGAAAGAACGAAGAATGGCACATTCCAGCGCGGAACGAGCCGGTAGTTAAGCTTGATTAGTCGCGCATTAGTAGCTCCACCAGATATGATAGCCAGTGTCTGGGTCATCACGAACAATACCATTTTGGCTTTGGTATGGCGACAACGGAGCATGTATAATTGTGTCCTCTAACCGTTTGCCGTAATGCATCTATGCACACAGTTGCTATAATGTCCAGCTGGTTGCGGGTGGTGCTGGCTGGTGAGAATGCAGTGACACAAGTACGATAAGTCGACCATGTTACGTTACATGTGATATTATCGCGAGTGGAAAGGGTAGAGTGAGTTGTTCCTTATCGCACACAGTGCCCAGCAGTGCCTCGTTCGTAAAGGATTGCTGTTTGACAAAGGCATGGCTATCGGTGCACGTAGATATAGATATGAAGGCAGAGCGCGCGCGAACGACAAGCAAGTGCGCCCTAATTGAGTCATCAAATTGTGATAATCTCATTTGAATGCAGGACCATAAATTTAGACGTTCCCGGAGGGCTTTCGCTGGGCCTACTCGGCTACTTGCAAGATCACAGGCAATTTCAATAAAGTAAGCGAACCAACGTGCATTGGATTTAGGACGGGCTGTCGTAATTCGGTCTTAATTAAATCTATTGCAGTCGGATGGTCGGTTCTATTGATAACTGGCCTGGTCTTACCTTTGATAAGGTGATGTATTTAAAGCTACTTGCGAAGCGATAAGTCGTTGAGTCTGTTTCGAAAAGATTATTTTTTGGAACAAGATATATTTCTTGGTTGAGTACTTACCACAAATGCTTGTTCACCTTCGTTAATGAATCATCAGAGCAAAACGCTATATTTGCGTTTGCTTTCTGCGGCGTCTCGTGTATTGGAAATTAAATTACTTACTTGACTCATTTTTAAATTACAACTAGGTGCTTCCCATGATGCGATCCACATTCCCAGAGGGAAACAGCGTCTTACAGGATGACCACGCTCCAATCCATACAGCGAAATCCATTAAAAAGTTGTATGATGACCACGCAAGTGATCTCGACCACATTGAGTGGCCAGTTCAGTCACCGGACATAAACATCATTGAATCATTGTGGTCAACATTAGAAGCAAGGGTTCGGAATGTTTTCCCACCCCTTCGTCCTTGAAGGAATTGGAGAAAATTTTGATCAACGAGTGGTATAAAATATCACTGGACGTCATTAAAACTCTTAACAACTTCATTCCCAGGTGGATTGAAGCCGTTCTAGAAGCGGATGGAGGACCGCTACTAATAAAACCCACTCTTCCCTATCTCTCTCAATCGAATTAAAGCTTGCTTCAGATAGAATTGTAACAAAAACAATTGCCTGTATTTCAGTTATTTATTATTGAATTCAAGATCTTTTTTTATACAAATGTAGCGTTTTCTTCATACTTTTAAGAAAAAATACGGATAAAATTATTCGTCACGGTTTCGAAGGAATTCTCGAATTTTTCCTGTAACACGGCTCATTAGACGGCGCACACCTTCTTCGTCCATCGTTTTAGCTATCTTATTCCACCAGGTCTTCATCTGATTGATGTCTTGGACAACCTTTCCCTTTGCCTTGAGTCTCCTCTTCATGATTGCCCAGTATTTCTCAATAGGGCAGAACTGGGGGCAGTTGGGTGGGTTAAGGTTTTTCGGAACAACCTGGACCCCTTTCTCTGCATACCATTCTTGAACGACTTTGCTGTAATGACAGCTTGCCAAATCTGGCCAAAACATTACGGGATGGTCGTCGGCAAAAACAAATATAAATTTGGCTGGAACATCCCCCCGAGCCGTTGCCAAGTAAAATTTTTGACCTGGGATTTGCCCGAAGTCAGCCTTGACATAGGTTTCATCGTCCATCAGAAGACACCCGTCGAACTAAAAATACTCAATGCCCTAGTAGCGCACTTGTTGCAAATAAGTCAAAGTAACTGCAATGTGACTCAATTAAGTCACAATCAAGTTTCTGCAACCAATTAAGACAGAGATGTGTTGCTTGGGTGGTTGACATCATAAACTTACTATTGAGTTGGTACCATGCTTTCGAGCTATCGATGTTTTTAAAAAACGAATAAAGAAACACAACCAACACGCTCAAATTACTATCTCTTGTTATCCCTTTTTTTCCTTTTGAAAAGATAACTAAAATTTCCAAAAGTACCGTGATATGTGTTTGCAAATCATTTGGCCAGCATTTAACTGTGGATCGGAAGGTTGGAAGTGAAACAAATCGAAAAGTATGCTCTCGATAAATGGACAAGAAGGTAATAGCCATTATACAGAAAAATCCCAATCTTTCTGTGCGAAATGTGCGGGGAAGTCAAAATCATATGTACAAAAAGTGAAGCAAGGGCAAGGACTGAAGCCGTACACAGTGAAAAAGGTGCCCAACTGTTATGACATGCAACATTTTACTGCAAAAAGTTGTGCTAAGGTGCTTGACACCATTTCTTTGCAAACATTTTCTTGTATCACAATGGACGACGAAACATACGTACTCGAAGACTTTAAATAGCTTCAGGTTCTGGCTTTTTATACCGCAATGCAAAGGAACGCTTCTACCAAGTATTTCCGGACAAAGAAGGCGTCCAAACTCTCGAAAAAGTATTAGATTTGGCAGTTGTGGTTGAAAATCTAGAAGTTTCGTCTCTACCGACACTATCAATATGGATGTGTATGAGAAAGAATGTCTGCAAAAACGGTTGCTATTGTGTATCAGTAACCACGACTCTCCAGTTCTGTTTTGTCACTATGTGAAATCCGTCCTGGAATGATATAAGGTACAAGAAGTCAAATATGTGCCAAAAACAGCCAATCCGCCACACTGTCCAGAACTACGCCCAATAGAGAAGTACTGGGTACTAGTTAAGCGGAAACTCTGCGAAACTAAGAAGAAAGCAAATAGCACTGATGATTTCAAGAGAAGATGGAGAATCGTCACGGCGGACGTTTCCGAGGATACCGTACGGAACCTGATTTCTGTAGAAACAAACAATCGGTATTTTTGAATAATGTGTAAATTTTTTTTGCTGCTATTAATTTTATGTCTGAAATTCAACGTAGACAGTCTTTAGATGTATAGATGCTTATATGTAGATAGTCTATGTCACGTTATATAGGTTGTAGTGTGAACGGGATGTTATGCTGCATTATTAAATTAGCTGCCGTATTATACTGATTTGATGTATTGCTTCAATTTTTACAAAGTTCAGGGCTCGAAACTATGTGCAGTGCATCTCTAAGCAAACTTCTTGAAACTGGAACATGTTACCATTTAGGCTCAATCTAGGCCTAAGAAATCCTAGACTCATAGAATATATAAATTAAATTTAGAACGCAACCAGTAAAATCCAAAATTTGTACGTTTATTCTAATGGTATGAATAAACGTACAAATTATGTTGAAACTAAAAATAATATGATTATAATTTCAAACATCGATGTCAGTTGCCATGTAGCATACAACGACCTTTATTAGTTGTAGTGACTTGATTATCACTTAGCAAGTCATATTTCTGATATCTCAACCGAATGGCAACAAGTGTGCTACTAGGGTTGGTTTTAAACATAGAATATGTTAGAAAGAAAGCAAGTTTAAGTTTGTGGCCAAAATATACAAATTTTATGTTTGGATTTACCTGGAATATGTTTGTTATGAGAGAGTTGTAGAGAGTTGTTTTGTAGAGAGAAAAAAAATGTCTACGTAGACTTTTGGTATATCCCCCCTCCCCCATCGTAGACAAACGTAGACTTTTTCGAAACCTTACCCCCCCCCCCCCTAATTGTCTACGTGATTTATGAACAGCCCCAAACATTGTATCTGTAGGATTCCATTCTACGTCCACGCTTCTCCAGAAACCCAGCTAGTAGTTGATGACGAATTACCTTTGGCTGCTTTAATTTTAGTCTTAGCACGCTTAGCGGCCGTTTTCGGTTGCTTCGAAGGAACGTTCGTCTGCTGCGCTTGTATATAGAAGCCAAATGTTGCGCCATTTGGCTTCTATGTACAATTAAAGGCAGTACTCAATCCAACGCGAAACGAAATTTAACTAAATATATCGATATTGGATATTGAAGTCCGTGATAGGGAATTAGCATGAAAGAAACAAAATTTCCCGCCTATTCATCATTTCATTTAAGACTTTCGAGCTTATTATTTGTCATTATTAGCATATTTCATCGGTTTTTTGCAATACTCGCGCAACGCAGAATAAAAATGGTCGAAAATTCCACTTTGCTTAAGTTTTTATGTAGATCCAGGCAATAATATTGTGATGTTTCGCCAATACTTCGCTCTAAGAATGTACGGTAATGTGTGATAATGATAAAATAACAAATCGGCCAGGACTTACGAGTTAGGTGGACGTCATGCTCATTAAATGAGCAAACTCTTGTAATAATTCCCTCTTTCCAAAATCATAATAATAGGCCTGAATAGGGCCTTTTGTGAGATAAATAGCATTTTGTGGCCGGCTGACTAATACTAATACTTCATTGGCTGGGTCAACCGACCGCATAACAAGCCGCGTTCTAGCAACAACCAACTAAACCATCGCCTGTTTGGCCAATGTGCCCTCCACAATATTTGCCAACGCCAGAAACTAACCTAATCTACTTAATCCACTCTGTACAATTAGGAAGTTCAATATATGTAAACTTGGTTGGTCCGCCGTGTTGTAATTAGACTCAAAACTGTTAATATTTCGTTGGTTGGTTGTCCAACGTGCTTGTCCATGTACTCCGGGACGCGATGTTTAAAGCAATGCCATGTAGAGCCCATTGTGTGCTAATGGAAATTTCGAGGAGCGCAAGAGAAACTTCAATTAAACAAACCCTCTTTAGTTGAGAAAATTGATTTGTTCGTCCTGAAAAGGACTGGTTTTAGTTGTTGACGAGGAGGAACATGGTTCGCGATTGAACTTCGGCTTTCTTCTCGGTCTTCTTGTGTAGCAGGACGGCCTGAAAAGGACAACACCCTGTGAATGGTCACACGGATGGCCAGCTGCGCGTGACTTGGGATGATTCTGGTTTACTTGTTGTCGCGGGCGACGTTTCCTGCCAACTCGAGGACTTAAACCGTCAGGTATTCCATGACCACAGCGAGGTAGACGGGGGGCACCGGCACCTACTCGGTGTAGTGACCTTCCGGAACAAACGGTGAATGCGACCGAGTGGGAACTGCAATCCGACTGCAAATTTGTCACATGTTGCTAGGCAGTAGAGTGTGCCACAACATCTTCGAGATCGGAGAAAGACTGATGCATAATGCTAAGGTGTCCCCCTGAAATATATTTTTTTGATGCATAGGAGACATTCCTTACTTAAATTTGAAGTCTGTGATAGGAAAGTACTGTGCGTTTAGTAAATTTACTCTGAAATATCGGCATTATAGGACATCACTTTAATATATTTGCGTTATTTTAAATAGTTTAATGTTAAAAATCAGTAGTTTTCATTATTGGAATCGACCGCATTTCGTGACGGTCGCAACAGTTATTTTTTTTGAAATTGTATCCCGGTATAGAAAACAAAGACGTAGTCCTACCTCAAAAATATGGTTGACTACGTTATCTTTGATGAAGTTTTTTCAGAAGCAGATAATTTATCATCTCCATGCAAAGCGCTAGGAGCGGACAGTAATTTTATTGCTAGAACAAATAGACATGAAGAGAAAGTGTATTGATAGATCTGTAAGGGAACGGGAGGCTTTGAAATTGAATAGATGTAAGTTTGAAAACGAGCGGAGGGCATTTGAACGGTAGTATACGATCAGGCACATAACCCTTTGTCATACTACCCTATGCAGGATAGGCAAGGGGGGAAATCCCCTTGACTGACAAAAGGTTATGCAACCGATCGTGCTCTTATACTACCTATTGCTTGTTTCTAGTTCTAGCGATTTGTCCGTCTCCTAATACTGCCTAGCACGGGTGAGAAATTATCTCCCGAGAAACAAGCAATAGGTAGTATAAGAGCACGATCGGTTGCATAACCTTTTGTCAGTCAAGGGGATTTCCCCCCTTGCCTATCCTGCATAGGGTAGTATGACAAAGGGTTATGTGCCTGATCGTATACTACCGTTCAAATGCCCTCCGCTCGTTTTCAAACTTACATCTATTCAATTTCAAAGCCTCCCGTTCCCTTACGGATCTATCAATACACTTTCTCTTCATGTCTATTTGTTCTAGCAATAAAATTACTGTCCGCTCCTAGCGCTTTGCATGGAGATGATAAATTATCTGATTCTGAAAAAACTTCATCAAAGATCGTTAGGGACTGTTCATAAACCACGTAGACCGAAATTTGCCATTTTCAAACCCCCTCCCCCATCGTAGACTTTCGTAGACTTTTTCCAAACCCCCCCTCCTCAAAGTCTACGTAGACTTTGTCAAATTCTTTTTTTAATTTATGGAATATGTTTAACAATATGTGGCTGTGGCGGTTTGAGGAAAGATTTATGAAATAAAACTCAAACAATCAGGTTATGCAGCTATTCCTTTTTATTTTGTTTCATAAAAATACCATAAATAAAAAATAACAGCAATCAATGCTAAAGAAGCCCACACCATGGCTGCTTAAACCAATAACTAAAGTTCATCAGCGGAAGTTCTGGTGGGATTGTTTCTTGGATGTCAAGCCCAATGATTTCGACAAAACGTGATTCTGTCTATAGAACTTGTGTAGCTCCGTTCTCGCCGACCTCACAAATAATTTCTTCCAGGCGTTGCTGCAGAATCTTGAGTGGCCTTATTTCCTTCGATGAAATATCTGCCTTGTGGATGCTTTTGCGTTGATCTGCATTCACTTTTGTCGCAAAATGCAGTCCACAATCAAAGCATTTGCGGCTATTTTTGTTTTTACTTTACATATCAAGTTCAGTTTATCTTCTTTGAAAGTTTTCCAAAGCAAGTTGATGTCTTCACAGACCTGGTTATGTATTTTCTACTTTGTCCCATCCTGCGCTATAGCATTGTTGACAGGTATCACAACCGCATATAACTAAAACTCTCTTCTAAATGTTTGTCAAATGGGAGCAAGTTAACAACTCAATGCTTGACATCATAAACATACTAATGAGTTGGTACCATGGATTTGATCTATCGATGTTTTAAAAAACTAATAAAGAAACACAACCAACACGCTTAAATTACTGTCTCTTGTTATATTTTTTAAGCTCTCGAAGATAATTAGAGACAGTAATTTTAGTGTGTAGCATTAAACCCCGTTCACATTGCAACCTACATTACGTGATCTTGATATCAAATCCCACGCAAATTATTTTTGGTGAAAACTAAAGCCTGTCAACGTTAATTTTGGGCACTTTTATTTCAGTGTAGATTTTGAATTATTTCACGGATCGCTGAAACGTTTCCATTATATGACAGCTGAAACTCTCCACTTTATTTCATGGTACAACATGTTAACATTATTGTTACATTCAGTAAAATGGCGTCGAATCAAGTGGACACGCGTTTTGTACGAACGGCGGCAAAATTTAAATTTATCGGTATGCAATCTTGCCAAGAAACTAAAACTACCGAAAAGTACCATGTTTTGTGTTTGCAAATTATTTGACCAGCGCTTGACTGTGGATTGGAAGGTTGGAAGTGGAACAAATCGTAAGTATATACCCGACATATGGACAAGAAGGTGGCAGCCATTATTGATCCGGATCTTTCTGTGCGAAATGTAGCGTGGAAGTCAAAATCATACGTAAAAAAAGTGAAACAGGGGCAAAGACTGAAGGCGTACAAAGTAAAAAAGGTCCCCTACTGTGATGACATGCAAAATTTTACTGCAAAAAGTCTTCTACGGTGTTTGACGTACATACTCGAAGACTTTAAATAGCTTCTGGGCCTGGCTTTTTATACCGCACAAAGAAGGTGTCCACATTTTCGGCAAAGTATGAATATGATTAGGCAGGCCATATGTAGTTGTGGTCGAAAATCTAAATGTGTCGTCTCTACCGGCACTATCAATGACGGTGTGTACGAGAATGTCTGCAAAAGTGGTTGTACCGTTTATCAGTAGCCACGACTCTCCAGCCCTGTTTTGGCCTAATTTGACCTCTTGTCACAATACGAAATCCTTCCTGGAATGGTATAAGGTACCAGAGGTCAAATATGTGCCAAAAACAGCCAATCCACCAAACTGTTCAGATCAATGCCCAATAGAGAAGTACTGGGCTCTAGTTAAGCGGACACTCTTCAAAACTAAGAAGAAAGCAAATGGTACCGAATATTTCAAGAAAAGATGGAGAATTGTCCCGGCGGGCGTATCCGAGGATACCGTACGGAACCTGATGGCGGGTGTACCACAGAAAGTTCGAGAACTTAGCAGAAAGAAGGATTAACCTATTAATCAACTGTTTCTTATGTAGATATAAGTTTATGATTGTGAAATAAACAATCGGTTTTTTAAAATAATGTGTTAATTTAGATTTGCTACTATTATGTTTGTGTTCGAAATTTAACGTAGACCATCTTTAGATGTGTAGATGCTAATATGAAGATAGATAGACTATCTTCACGTTACCTTTTTTTTGCACCGATATTTCAGCATGGTCAATATTTGGTGAAAAAGGAAAATACTCATGTTGATGCGTCAACTTTGACGCCAGCTGTAGTCCAAACCACTTGATGGAAACAGTTCAAACTTTGTCCACTTTATTTAATATATTATTTTAAGCTATGATGAAATTTTTAATAGGCTACCAAAATTTTTCACAGAAATACGGATTTTTGAAATTTTTGTGTCTAAAAATCTTATTTTACATATTTTATGAAAATTTCAAGTTTATAAATCTTATCAACATAAAATTTTGTTCACATAAAGTCTATATTGATAATTGACAAAGTTACAGAAGGTTGCACATGGTACTTTTTGGAAGCAACATTTTGCTCGGCTGTTTTTTGCTATTGAGTTTACAATATATAAAATAAATTTAGAACGCAACCAGTAAAATCTAAAATTTGTACGTTTGTTCGTATCATTAATATGTTGAAAATAAACATAATGTGATTTTAATTTCAAACAGCGATGTCACTTGGTTTTAAACATAGAATATATTTGAAAGAAAGCAAGTTTATGTGTGCGGCCAGAATAAACTAATTTTATGTTTGGATTTACCTGTAATATGTTTGTTATGACGGATTTTTTTTTGCGTGGAAGGTATGAATATCAGTTTTGTAGAGATTAAAAAATGGTCTACGTAGACTTTTGGTATATCCCCCCCTCCCCCATCGTAGACAAACGTAGACTTTTTCGAAACCCCTCCCCCCCCCTTAATTGTCTACGTGGTTTATGAATAGCCCCTTACTTCCGCGCTGGGGAGAATACAAAAATAACAATCAAAAAGTGTACGTTATCTTGACTAAAATATCATCACAAATTCAACAGGTGAGATACCCACTCCGGAAACCCGGAACAACTCCGGTGTCCAGGAGGCCATGGCCGAGGTATAAAACTCCACTAATTTGAATCCTAGAGGTTTTGAGCTGTTTAGTGGAATACTTGTAACTATAAATTAGAAGAAAAAATAGTAGTCTCCATTTAATTCCAACTACCTTTGCTTATCTTCGAGATTTCTAATTTTTCTTGTAATTTATAGTTCCACTAATTTCCCAGTGCTTCTGCCGGAACTTCTTGCCGGAATTTAATAGGATAATATTGCATGACGTTAGAGCACTACAAAGTTGATCAAAAATTTGCTAGTCCCGATAATTTTGTCTATCCCCTGTATATCCAACTATATAAAAAAGTAGAATGTTGATGCCACTACCAGATGCTGCCACCAATTCGCGAAATTGTTTTGAGATACGAGAGAAATTGACGTTTAAAGTCATTGATTACAATTGGCGTTTAGGCCCTTATCATGAATTATTCGAGATATGTATATCTATAAAAATGACCAAATTTCAATTTTTATATTCTCAAAATAGTCGTTTAAGTATGAACTTTATGAGACCAAATATGGCTAACAGGTCTTGGATTTGATGGATTTGACCGCTTAGAATTGATGCTTGCTGATTGTTTGTAAATCATTTGTGCCATCTACGAAAACTGGCGGCAAATTTAACTAATTTTATTTCTTAACTGTTCAATATCTTTGAGTATGCAACAGTTATGGGTAATGCTCGTTTTAAAATGTATGAACACTGCTGCAGTAGAACACAACGTTACGTACCAAAAACTGAACGAGGACATGAAGAGCGATCTAAAGAACAGCCTGATTGCCGAGATCAGGATGGTTGATTCAACTTTCCTCTGTGGTTCTTATTATCTCCTATTTTTTCAAGTTTGGTAACTAAAGCCAATTCGTGACGATGAAGCCTGGATTTCCGATTCTTCGTGATCCATCGTCTGCCTACGTATCATCATCGTTCGTGGATAGACCTGTCGACAGGTTCTGGATTTATCTCACAAAAATATCACCGGAAACTAACATCGAGAAACTCGCCTAGGAATGCTTGCATGACGATGAAGTTGTCGTGAAATCTCTGATACCGAGAGGTGGACCGCTATCGTCACTGTCATTCGTTTCATTTAAGGTAGGACTGAATCTGGGTTCGAAGTCCAAAGCTATGGATCCTTTATCCGGGCCACAAGGGTTTGAATTCCGGGAGTTTATTGAGAACGGTACGAGGACTCTGCATTTTTGGAAACCGGTGCTGAACGTAGATTCAGGTACAGCGATTAGCGCCTAGGTCCAACCGAATCATTTAGCTCTATCAATATGGAATATGGCTAATAAGGCCGTTGTGACTGGGAGTTATAAAAGGCCTGAAAATGTGCTTGTGACTGAACCTGAAAATCTGAATCGGTACATTTCGATAAAGCAACCGGATAACGGACCAAGAAGACATTACCAACTAGCACCTAAGAGTACGACGTACGTTAGGCGTATACTGAAACCGGAACTCAAGCACGCAGTTAAATCTAAAACGAAAAAAAACTGGGTTGGCATTTTTACACACCTAGCCGACAAGGAACATCTGAAATCCGGATCATGTGGAACCACACGGCATTAAATCCCCCCCATCCAACTAAGCAGAGGTACGGATCAGCCGGGGTTTTTTCCATCCTGGGTGAGAGCGTTTTACGCTGGCAAAATTCCTTCAACTTGCCACCCGATCGATTCGTGTGGTGCTTACCACAAACAGTGACGTCTTGTTGTGCTTCCAAAAGCCGGATCTAGAAAATCAGCAGACGATATGATATCCATCCTACGATACACCAGGGAAACAGCAATTTTTGAATTCACGATCACGTAGTGTATATGATTACCAAAACGTCAATTTCGCCAACAAAAATCCATTTCACCAAACCCTCCCGTTACTTATCCAACAAGAACACCATCTAGCGGTGGGCGATGGAATACTAGCACCACACGATCAACAAAACAAACGCTAAAAGCAACTATGCAAGAAAATGAACCCAAAAGGGTACTATCGATCCCAAGTAACCGCGATCACTATTGATCAAGAATCCATAACGACCGATTCAAACGTGCAGCGATCCCATCTGTCAAAACCTATAGAATCATTTTATCTAAATCAAATAAATATGTCCAGAATTGTGCAGACATGAACCTTCTTATCAAGATCCTTAGCGTTTTCGTGACTGCCATAAACATACTCAGCGAACACGAAGATAGATGTCAGTAATACAACTGGAACAGAAATATTAACACATTTTCTATTGTCATTCATGTCGGTTTGTCGGTGATAATAGCTTGCATATATAGGGCATATACATCACGTCAAGTGCATCATTTAAGTTGAGTTAAAGCTGAGAAGGGCCCCATTAAAATCTTTTGCTATGCCATCCCAAGTAACAATTTTAGTTTTATTACAGCCGTATAGCACTACTCTCGGCTTTGTTGATAAAACTACATTCAAAACTGTTTTGTCTACCAAGACCTTCTCTATGCTTCTTCAACCCTCTCGAAGATCATGGTTGTCACCTTGTCGTAGGTGAGAGGGCTAATCCCATGCAAAAGGCCAGCATGGGAGACTAAGAACATGATCAGCAGTGATAGTATCACACTCTACTTTCTTTAAATTGCCACGTCGTAGTACGTTTATTTGAAGGCACTGAAAGAGGTGTCTTACTGGCGGGTTTAGCCGCAGTTCACTTTTATACGAAGCTGAGAACAATCTACAAATTCCTTCAAATAATTTAGGGAAACGACAAAAAGTGCACTTTTTATTTGCTTGACAACTCTTAAATTGCTGTTTACTCTCTAATTGTCATTGATCAAACAGCAAATATACCTAAACACTTGGTATTCTTAATGAACTTATTGTTCCCATCATTATCGAAAAGGGTGAGTGTTTTGATCATGATTGTGAGCAACTAGTAATATGTCCTGATGTGTCAGGTGCAGACAATGCAAATATATATTATAATTTAAATGTACGCTCTATAAGACAGCCGTGATCAAGGCACTGACTCTAACAACATATTATTTAGCTAGGGATCAGACCTTCTGAAATGAACAAAGGTCATTGAAAAATGTAATTCAGGACGGATGCTGACAAGGAGTTAAAGGCTGGGGTTTTATAAAAAAAATTATACAAATAATTGAGACTCAACACTCACTAACTTATGCGATGGGTCAACTGATATGACATTAAAAGACCATGACGGAACAATATAAAGAGATCGGCCAAGACCGCCAAGACTAGGAAATTGGTTTCAGACAAATATAACAGACACAATGAGAAAATAGTAAAAACAAAATTCAATAATGTAGAACACATGAAAAGAATAAGGCGAACACAAATAAAAGAATCAGAAGAGGTAAGACGAAATAACGCCAATGACCAAATGACACAAAACAATCGACATGAACATAATGCAAAGAAAGGAGAAGCAAACCTGGGAAAAACGGCTGGTGAAATGCTTCAAAGGGAGTTAAGTTATGTCAGTCTAACACACAAGGAACAATAACTTCTTATTTTTGGTTCGAGAAAACTGCTTCGGAAAACTTTCAAACAAATAACAATCCAACGGACTAGACTACAAAAGACAAAAGGAACTTCGAAACAAATAATTCAAGCTGAAAACGTGATACTGAATAACAAAATCACAAATAGACTATGAAAAAAAAAAACAAAGAACAACATAAGAAAATTCTCAAACGTGGCTCCTTCCGAGTCATTTGCAACAGCGTCTTCTTGGACGACATGTTCCGTGTACGGCTGGCAAAATGATTCGAAAGGATCTACGCAACGATATCATCAAAGGCCTGGCGTAGAGGTTTCTACTCTATTCAGAGTCCCGCCAGTAAACCTTACAAAAAAAAAAAAAACTTCTTACCGTATTTTCTATACTGTTCAGATCCTCGTATGTTTTAAATCCGAACTTCATAGAATACCTTTATTTGAAATTTTAAAAATATTAAAAGTCGGCAACATAAATAAAATGTTTGCTAAATGCATCGTTAAAAAAGTCTGCAATAAAAATGAAAAGTCTGCAAATTTACAAAGATGTCTGTGAATATGGCATCCCTGCTTCAAAGGCTACCATCAAATGGAGCAGGACTACAATACACACAGAAAATTAAAATAGTACACAAACAAAATGTATATAACTAATGTCAGGCGGTATTTGACGGAGAAACCCCTTCAGGTTACTGCCCTATTCATTTTCTGGTTAAGGTGATGAATCTGCTTTTATCAGACTTTTATCATGTTCTGCTCAGTAGTTTTCAGGGAACTTTTCTCGGTAGTCGGTGTATTTTGTTAAGCAATATAAGCTAGATTGCATCCTGTTTAGAACTCTACGAAAATACATGAAAGCTTTAGGAATGTATCACAAGCTTTCCATATAACCTTTTAGGCTTTACAGAAATTTTGTACAATCCTTTCATAGAACTTGTTCGGTTTTATTTCAGTGGTAGAAAAAACTTCAATAGTTAATGTTATAAAACAATCATGAAAATTGCACGAAATTTTTCGGAAGGCATTACAAAGTATGCAGAGATGTTCCAATTCTTTTTAGACTTGTTATTAAAATTCCCTAGATTTTAAAAATCTTTTCAAAGAAGTTTTTCAAACTTTCCAAAACAGTTTTATAAATTTTCAAAGAATTTTTACAATTTATTTTTTAAAAGGTTTGCATTTGTTTCAGGAAATTTCAATAAAGTATTCGAAGAAGCTTTGAAAATTTTGCACAGAACTTTTAGATATCCCAGGAAGAATTTGCTTTTCAAACAATTTCAAGGAAATTTTACCGTTCTTTTCAAGATTTTTTGAAAAGTCTTCCAAGAGTTTTTTCAAAGACGTTACAAGGTTCACACATTTTTCATACATTTCAGAGAAGTTTCAAAACTGTTCTTAAAATTTTCACAGAATTTTCAGAGAATATTCTGTATACATATTCAGTTTTAATGTAAGTGTTAGAATATCATGTAAACGTTACTATGTTTCTAGTGAAGTGATATTCTTTATGGTTATTTTATTATTTTTCAAAAGGATCTACCAAAGAGAAGTTATGCAAGGGTTTAAGACAAGTTTTACAAAATTTTATGAAAAATATTGCTAAGCATTCAGATAAGTTTTTCAGAAGAATTTTCGTTCTCAAATGCTGCAGAGAAA
This sequence comes from Aedes japonicus, assembly GCA_034211315.2. Lineage (NCBI taxonomy): Eukaryota > Metazoa > Arthropoda > Insecta > Diptera > Culicidae > Aedes > Aedes japonicus. The sequence goes on from JASCZW010009159.1 coordinate 44,122, forward strand.
TTTAATAAAATTCTGAAATTATTATTAAAATCCTTTGAAAATGACAAACATTTTGGGCTGTATTTATAATAAACTTTTCAGTACAGTTAGAAAAACATCAAATAAGTTTTACAAACTTTTCTGCTAAGATCTATTCAAGTTATACAGCTATTCAGAGTGTTGTTTTTGTTTCACAGATTTAATTGAGAAATTTAACATTAATTTTAAAAGTTTTTGCTAATTTTTCAAAAAGTTCTTTCGGAGAAATTTCGATCGGTTTCTGATAAAGTTTGATGATGTTGATTTTTTTCAGAAATATTCTAAAGATGATTTATATATACTAAACGAATGAAATGGCTTCCAAGAAAGAAGTGCTTCGGCCTGCTAGCCAAAATCACGTCGATTACCGACACCGCGTCAGAGTCACAAACCGACTATTGGTGAATTAGAGAGGAGGGTTTGCTGCTACGAAGATTTCAGCCACTTCTGCGGAGATTACTCGGGAGTCT
>JASCZW010009160.1:0-44614 GCA_034211315.2 Aedes japonicus
CTGGTTATGTTGGCCTTAGTGTTACATAGGTGCACTACAGCTTAACAGATGTTGGCGTATGTCCTCAGCTAGTTCTCTCGACGAAAACTCTGGGGTTGGTGACCCTGAGGAATTTATGCAAATCTGTCTTTAAGACATACCGCTCCGCAGTATTTACGCCCACAATATCGAAAAGGTTGAGAAACCGATGGACAAAAAGTATCTTCCAAAAGTTCAAAAAATCTTGTAAATTCAGTTCACTTAGAAACTCAGGGAACTTTTCAGAAGCTCGGTATACTTTTTAGATTTAACTTAGACGTCTCGAGGTTTAGCTGTTTTCCAGATGTCAAAGGAACATACCATAAAATCAGGGAACTTTCCAGAAATTAAGGGTCTCTTCCTAGAAGTTCAGACAACTTTCCTGAAATTCAGATCGTTTCCCTAGAAATTCAGGGAATTGTCCACAAATTCAAGGAGCTTACCACGAGTTCAGGAAGCTCTGCAGGCAGCGGGATCTCTTCACATAAGTTCAGGTATCTATCCAGAAATTCATGGAACTTCCAGTAGTTTATTTTGGGTATTTTTTCAGAAGCCCGCCAGAACCACTCAAGATGTCTCAGAAACGTCAGGAAATGCTCAAGCAAAGATCATGGAACTCCCCCAAAGATCAGGAAACATTTCAGACGTTCAGCGAACGTCCCAGAAATTTAGAAAAATTCTCAGAAGTTCAGGGAAATTTCCAGAAGCCCAAAAAAACTCCCGGATGCTCAGGGGATTAAGCTAAATCACAGAAGTATCTAGTAGTCCTGCGATCTTCCAAGAATTTCAGGAAACTTCTCCCAAGATCGGGGAACTTTCCAGAATTTCAGAAAACGTCCCAGATAAACAGGAAACTGGATTTTTTGAGCATCTCGAAAAGTTTAGGGAAACATTCAAAGGATTTTCCCATAAGTTTGGGAGCTTCCTAGAACTTCAGGTCATAAAAAGTTCTTGTACGGTTTAACAACATCTCGATAATGCTCACTATTCCACAGAAATTCCACGGCTTCCAAGATTTTTTTTTTTCAATTTCTCGTAAGTTATTTCAATATGTGATGATATTCTGCTTTTATCATAAGAATATGTACCTGCTGGAAGTTAAAACAACTTTTGGGAAGCGAAATCTGATTTTCTAAGTTTCCGTCATTTCCAGAAAGTTGTTCCTACTCCATGCATGATCAGCAAAGCAACCAGAAACGTTAATAATTTTCCCGGCAATTCAATGAACTTCTCTAAAGTCCCACCATTTATCTTCTCGAAAGACAGCGAACAAACTTCATGATTATCTGGAAACTTCCAATTATTTTATTCAACTTGCCGAGAAGATTAATCAACTTCGGCATGTTCATTATAGATATTTACACCCAATCTTCATAGATGTTCTGAAGTTCATTAAATTAATTTTTAAAGAGTCGCGTTCAGTAAGAAATTCAGAAGCTTCTATAAGTTCTGAAAATGATGCAAAATAGATCCGGTATAAAAACAAAATTGACAAACACCAGCGATGCAGCGATGTTTTTGCGTTTGTTCTAAACAAATAAATCCAAACCACGATTTGAACCATCGTTGAAGATGCCCTTAGAAGATCTGAGCTACACGACCGTAACAGGTGAGACTAGAAATTAATGTGGCGAATGTGTTTGAAGTTTGGCGAATTACGTTTGTAAGGGTGTTAACACTATGGTGAAAGAAAAATTTGGGCAGCTGTGCTCAATGCCTGACGTTGTCTGACGTTGTTTGCCGGATTCCAGAGAAAAGAAAATGGTTTGGACAAATTTTGGCTAGAACCAAGAAGGTAGCTCCTGACAACATTTGTTGAAAATTGGCTCATCCTGTCGCACAAAAAGGCGTATTTTAAGTAAATGGAAAGTGTCTGGTGGTAAATCAAACTGGAAAAAGTTTGGGAGCTCAGAGATTTAGCTAACAGTAATTTATATTAACTCATCTTATCAGTCGGGAAAATGAGGCAAAAATGCGGGAAAATTCGGGAAAATGCGGGAATTATTATATTAAGATTGTGTGGCCACCCTGAAATTGCGAGAGCAGGCAAAATGGGGAAAAAATTCAGCTGTGTTGGTATTGCGCCTATTGACTTTTCTACCGCCGTTAGTATTAGTAAGCAGTTTCACTAATACAATCGTTTTGCTGGTTGAAAATAAACAAAACCGTTGTCAACCTGAACATTTTGATAGTTGATCTCGTGTTGAAAACAATAAACAAATCGATCCTATACGTGTGTTAAGTAGCACGCTAGTGTTTATGAGATCGCTCGGCGAGAACCTAATAGATAGAAATCAGTTCATCCCATTTGAACGACGTTCATACCTATCTACCAATACCGATGCAAGACACCAATAAGGGAACAATTGTCTCTCTCTCTCTCCCCTAGTTATTGACTGCAATGTTGGAGCACAGAAGTCATTGACTTCTGTTAGTTATACAGCGAATCCAAAAGAAGAAGCAATTCGAAATGGGAGCTGTGGTACTTGAAGAAAGCACAATCCCACAGAGTTCAGATCTCTCGAGGCTATGCATCGAGCAATCCCTTGCAGGTGATGTGTAGTTTCAGAGCTAAAATAGAAGCACTCGGATCTACCAAGCTTATAGTTACAGCGGGATTTTGTCGTAGTTATAGAAGGTAAGAGGTCTCTACTGGGCAGAACTACGGCTAGCGACATTGGTTTATTGAAAGTCGGAGAAATGGTAAACACCTGCCAGCAATCTGCACTGTTCCCAAAAATGCCAGGCGTGAAAATTAAATTTAGCGTGGATAGCTCTATTCCACCAGTGCGGAATGCGTACTACAATATTCCGGCCGCTTATCGCGTAAGCAGCACGTCGACGACTTGAGCAGATGGAAGCAAAAGAATTAATTGAACAGGTCAGCACCGCGCCACAATGGATTAGTGGTATGTCGGCCGTGCCGAAGGGCAAGGATGATTTTCGCTTGGTTGTGAACATGAGGGTACCAAACAAGCGCCATCAAGCGAGAGTATTTCCGGTTACCGCTCAATGACGAGATGAAAGTAAAGTTTCATGGTGCCAAATTTTTCACAAAAGCTCGCCTGTCAGATGCATTCCATCACCTCGAGTTAAGTGAAGAATCGCGCGAACTTTACTACGTTCCTATTGAAACCGGTAAGTATCACTTCACGCGCTTGATGTTCGGCGTCAATTACGCGCCGGAAGTATTCCAGTGTGAAATGATGCGAGTTCTGAAAGATGTAAAAAAATAAAATCGTTTATATCGACGACATCCTATTATTCGCAATAACTATTGAAGAACTGAGAACAACAGTTGCTCAAGTTCTTCAAATCTTGAGGTCTCATAACCTTACTCTCAATACTACGAAGTGTGAGTACGACCGAACATGAATTAACTTCCTAGGGCATGAAGTCAGTGAAAACGGTTTCAACATTGAAGCGATAAAGGTGAAGGATATCCAAAAATTCCGACATCCTACCACCTCATCTGAACTACGAAGTTTCCTCGGACTCGCCTCGTTTGTTAGTCCGCATATCAAGAATTTTTCGGAAATATCCGCTCCTTTGTGCTCAGTAGCGACAGCTCATAAATGGAATTACGGACAAGATCAGGAAAACGCTTTCGAGCTCGTGAAGAAGTGTATAAGGAGAACAACGTAGGAACTCCACGAATCATCAGTTTTGCTCTCGAAGTCGTTAACGACAACTGAAAGAAAGTATGCCCAGAATCAGAGGGAGGCGTTGGGCGCCATCTGGGCAGTGGAGCATTTCTCCTATTTGTTAATGGGACGTCGTTTTATCTTGCGGACTGATGCTCAAGGGATGACATTCATCTTGAACCGGTCTCGTGAGGAATCCAAACGGGCATTAACAAGAGCCGATGGTTGGGCTCTCCGTCTCAGTCCGTATCACTATGATATTGAGTACATTAAGGGACTTGATAATATAGCGGATCCGTCGTCACGGCTATATTGCGGAGATGACGTTGCATTTAATGAAGAAATCAGCCCATGGGAAATCTGCCAGTTGGAGCCACGGAACACAGAATTTCTCACGGTGGATAAATACGCGAATGCACGGAGCGTGATAAAACCTTGACGCAGGTAATAGGGTAAGGGATGTAATGTTAGCCTTGCTTCTTCATTCGGCCTATGTACCAAATGTGTCATTAATTTAGCAAAAATCAACAAAATCATGTTGCTATTAGGAGGACCGATGTAATCCGAAGCAATTGAGACAATATTAATCCACCTTATAAATGTTCACTTCACGTAATTTTCGATTTCTTGAACTTTTGGGGCATCATGATTTCACTTGTTATAACTGAACAGAAGAACTACACGATCTTCAAGTGATCTAAATTTGGCTTAATTGAATCGATAAAGCAAGTAATGCAGTCTGGATGTGCAGAAAATAGTTAAAAGTTACAAACTAACTGTTCACATACCTAAAATAACAATGATTTTACAAGAAAATCGTAGACCCAATGTTAGGGACATATTTTTTTGTATGTTCTCAACTTTGGCCAGTTGTATCAATAACGTAGAAAAAGGTTGCTATTGATAAAATTTCAAGTGGAAATGTATGAATTTGCAAAGTTGTTTATATTCAAGTAGCTCATCTAAACACAAATCGAAGAGACAAAATCATTGCATAGTGAATTATAATGTTTTCATTATTGAATGGCTGATAAATCATACATGAACATCACTTAAGTGTTTCGAGGCAGTTTTGATTAAGTTTGTGTTGTGAAATAATGTATTAAGTAAATCGAGTACAGCTTACACTGCCTTAATTCATAAAATTAGAAAAAAAAGTACAAAGACTGCATTTTGTAATAAATCAAATGGGACAAAGTTGCATCCTACAAATAGACCCAATTTGATGCCTATAGACTGACTTTAAATCCACATCTTTTGAAAGTTGATGGCATTACAAAAATAGATTGTGCAATTTTTAGTGATACATGCTACCAAATGTCTTTATCAAACTTATCTTTGCAATGTGTATAACTAGTTGAATCTCGCTTACAGCTTAAAAACTTTATGAGTTATAATGAAAAATGTGATCGGTGGTTGCATAATAGGCTGAGTCAAGGGACACGTACCCTATTTGTTTTATACTGAAATTAAACAAAAAAAAACATCTTTAGTTTGTTCTAATATGCCGGTAGTTCGTGCAATGGAAGAGCAAACGTGGCCAAAAATACTGATGAAATTTAATCCATTGCAAATGACTAGGTTTTTCTGATGGAATCTGTAGTTAAATAAAGGTCTATTCCCCTCGAGTCCGGAGCTAGAACATTGAAATAGTCACGACAGGTACCCACTGAAGCTGAACTAAGAGCATTCTCCGAAGGCGCGTATGCTGGTCTGGAATTGCTAGTGATGCGGAGAACTGCGGAAGTCTTGCGCCATCTGTGCTATGAATGGCAGACCGGTAAGGCCTCCACCAATGCAACGAACCTTCGCTCCCAAGTGTATGGGATACTATTGCCCTCGACGTCAGCGGGCCTTATATGAATGCTTGAGGGAAAATCGATTTTGGTTATAATCGATTTTCGGTCTAGATGATAGCTATTGCACGACCCGTGACGACGACAAAGTTTGAGCACACTAGAAGCGTATTAGATGCGGTTTTTGACAGAGAAGGTTTCCAAGAGCAATTAAGTCCGATAATGGTCCACCATTCAACAGTGAAGACTATGCGAGATACTGCTCTGAGCGTGAATACAAGCCATATTCTCGACGCCTTTCTATCCGCAGCAGAACGGGTTGGTAGAAGGCTTTATGACGGTCGTAAATATAACCATGTGTCGCATTAAATGCTCGAAAAATGCTACGAAAAATAATTGCAAGCTGCAGTTCAGTCATATAATGCCGCAGACCATAGCATTACTAAACTGCCACCAGAAGAGATATGAACTGGTCGTAAGATCGACCGTGGATTGCCACTGCAGTTACAATATGCAAAGTCCAACCACACAATGACGACCTTCGGATGAACGCGACCGTGAGTCCAAACTACAATCTAGCAACGCGAAGACGTAAGCGGCGTGGAGCCAAAGCTAGTAAGGTGAAGCAGTTATTGTAGAACGCACATCTCGCGGCAAAGGTGATAGCAGATTCAGTAAGAAGCGCTTTACGGTGTCACAAGAAAGAAACGGTAGTTTGGCCTTTGTAACCCAGATGGCCGGCGCTGAAACGTCGCTGTATCGCAAACAAAAAGGATCAAGAATGGAGAAAACCGGGGTCATCTGGGTACTCGAATATCCACTTCTGTCCGACCAGCGATGACAGTGCGCGGCTCCAGAGAGATAAGGCAGCTCTCCTTCAGATGGTCCGACTACGCCTGGAGCGGGTTGAAGGAAACAGCGGCTGCTCGATCAGTAACTAAGTGTGGTTATAATATACCTTGAGATAAATGGATATTCTGGCGACTCTGAATCTATTCAATGCAGTGTTGTATTTCTTCAGTATTCTCGGGTTGAACTCCTGCTTGCTTACGCTTGTTTTCACGTCGGGAAAGCTGAATGCGAACGTCATAATTTTTTTTTCTCTTAGCTTACTAAGCTTTTTTTACTAGGTACGAAAAGCAAAATCATGGGAAATTATTATGTTTGCTATAATTTGTTCACCATATCATGGATTGAATCTGATTTTTTTGTTTTTCTGGAGAGAAAGGGGGATGGCCGTGTGGGGGCGAGACGCATTGGCATTGTATGCCACTCTATAATATGTACTGTCTATGTCGTCTCGACCTGACAGCCTACATGTGCTGGCGGTCAGCACGGGGTCATGAGGCACGAGTCGGGTAAGACGTGTGTTTGAGCGTAGAGTGCGTCACTGCAGCAACCGGTGATTTCCAGGTATACATCGAAGATTACAGCACGTGGTACAATACCGAAGTAGCAGTGAACATTTCTATTGATTAATGACCGCCTACGAACGGCTATTGTTTTTATTCATTATTTGATGTTTTAACGAATTTCCTTTAAAGCAAATGTGAGGTTTGAAGTAAATGTAAACATAAATGGTTTCGTTTGAATTTAAATAGTTATTTGATTAAAACTGAGAAAACCGAGAAAGAGAATTTACCATTCATCAGTTATTCCTATTTAAAAACTAGAATTACCCTTATTTTGCTGTTTAGCGTTAACAATTATATTTACCATTATTAAGATCTTCTAAAGAACAACTCATTGTGTTATTGTTATGTTATCAACACTTCAGGAATAAATCATTATGCAATTCTTCTTTGTAAAATATTTTGTTCTTAGTTTGTTCTTATAATGGCAAAATTTTTTATTTCTTAGAAATCTCTCGAACTATTTCAGTTATTATTTTTGTTGTTTTAACTCTTATCTCAAACAAACTAATGTCTAATTTTGCCATTTAGTTATTTTGTATGAATGGTAAAATTTGTCATTCATGTGCAATTCTTCTACCCGGGATCCTAGCAATGTCCCTCATCCATGCTGAATCGCCTAACATTGTAATCCACGATAAAAGGAAGCAGGAATGTAAATCCATCGATGTCGTTGTACCGCTGGATCGCAACGTTCATTCAACGTTCTCAACCAAGATTACGAAGTTCCACGATTTGGCGGAGGAGTTGAGGCAGATGTGGCATTTGGAAAATCCGTAGTATCCGGTAATAATCTCGGCGACCGGAATTGTTTCCCGTACCGTTATACGTTCCCTTGAAGAGTTGTAGCTGGGAAAGGAACTGAACAGCTTTCAGTGTAGTGTAGTGATTTTTGGAACCTGTATATTGTCTGGCGATTCCTGAATCACCATAACTGTTCCAATATCAAAGCAAATCAATTAGGAAGTAAGATTACAAAACTGACGAATGTACCACCGAGCCTTTGGCCCCCAGACTCCTCCAAAACTTGTTCGTAAAATGCTAAACTATATTCTTTAACGATAGATATATTCCGAATAAACTAACATCAGAAAACTCAGAAAACCTCCAAAATCAAAACCTTCCCAAATGTTTGTTTACAATCATTCTGTTATTCTATTCTGTCTTCTATTTAAAGCAACCGACAAAAGGGCCATTTATGAGATCAAATTCAAATATTAGCTAGCTACAGAAAATTTAAAAATTGAATGACGCTTCATTAGTTCTTGCGAACGGCCAACGGAACATGGAATTGACAATTTTCCTCGCTATGTTCCTTGAAATCCCGCTCCATACCCTCAACCCCGGCCGGAACATCACCGAACCACAACCGAACTAAGACAAAAACGCCTCCATCATCATCAACCGATGATGCGATGGGTGAGGTTATTAGCGCTTATAAATACACAAAATTTCAACTTCCAACCGTGCGGTTTTTGTTCCGCCGCGTGGAAAACGCTCTCGCTGCTACTGGCAGCGAGTTGTGCAATTGGAGAGTTGGCGGTATTTAGCTACAATTGCCACTCTGCCAACTGCCTGCCATTCTCGCAAAAAGTGCATTTCACGCGCAATTTTCACATCCGCAGCATCACGACGGCGATCTGCCGCTGGCGACAACAACATATCCTAACAAACGTTTGTGTCCACTCCCGCCCCTCGTATTCACTTTATGTAGGGGAGAGTTACGGCAGGATGTTTCAAATTTGCAATTATAATTGATCGGTTCATCGCGGGGCCTGGCCCGAAAAAAGGACTCAGCACACAAACCACCTCACTTCTCCGGCATATGTATGCATTATTTAGCGCCAGAACTATTATTCAACGCGATGCCGCGGCCATCGCCACCACGCGGTGCAATTAGCAAATGCATTAAGTACCTTTTTGTGATGCTGCGATCCGTTTGTGAGTGTGCAAATAGCCGAAATGATTAGGTTTTCTTGCCTCCGGGGTTCTTACATGGAATAGGAAAATTAACAAACACATCGCGGGTTTTCCAATAGCTCTTGTTTATTTTAAAATTTCTAAATAAAATATAAATATATTGTGTTGGTTAATAGCAATAATAAATTTTCAATAATTCAACTATACAAGAAATATTCTCTCAGAGACAAGTGGCTCGTCTTCGCCTGCTCATTATTAGTCGGTAGATTCCTCTCCTCATTGCAAATTCACTCATTCTCGTGCCTATTCTCGTAATCAATTAAAACGTAACCTATTAGTACATGTTCTTTTTCAACCTATTCTAACTCAAGTCATCGTACTACGAGTTTTGTAAATAGGTTTCAACACAGGCTTTCGTCGACTCGATTCTGCCACTGTCCCTCTACTAGAAGATGCAACAATAGTCTGTTCCATTATATATGCACTTTGATAATATCGTATCGTGTAACGGTGTAACTGCCTTTGGGTACATCTCTATAGACACACATCTCACCAAATCTATGCTAACCACATGCTCCAGTTTTACTTGGTAGAAGATAAACGCCCATATATATTCTCCTATATAGGAATACTACCATCTATTAACTATTTATCCAGGATGTGAAATATTAGCTCCACTATGATTTGCTGGTCCAGGTGAAGACTGTTGGCCTGCCGATTCAGGAGTACCGATCAGTTCATTATCCAAGGCGTTCATGTATAGCGGGCCCAACTTGTTGAACTGACTGCCGGCTTCGTAGGAAACCTAGAGGGAACAAATATGATAGATCATTTTGAATAGAAATAGCGGTGCATTGTCGCTTACGTTCTCAGAGTCCAGCATTATCCGGAGCCCGATTTTGGTAAACCCATTGATGCTAGCAGATCAAGAAAGGCAACCAATGCCGTACAAGCACTTTTGGCAACCTGTTCCGAAAGTTTCGACATGTTGATGGGATCGCCCGGGTGGTTCGATTCTTCGTCTCCCTAAAAGGTGTGTAGGCTATTAGTTAGCTACTGTTAATTGCTCACCAGAACGACTTACCTGTACTGATGAAGACCTCGGTCCACCGGATTATGTGATTGGCATTGGAATAGTCAGTTCCTCTGTGTACTCTAATACTAGGCACCCGTTCAGTGGTTTCTTGTCGATTGGAGATAGAACCCTGTAAATTTAACGGATTATTTGATATGTTTTCAAAAATCAACCATTTTCATCAGCATACCCTATATTAAAATTGGAGATCATTCTCCGTCCATTGATGCTCACGATTTCCTTTTGAGTATCTTCCCTTCGACAGGTCCGCAAACGATTCTATAATCCTTCATGTTCTTCAGCGCATCCTTGATGGTATTCATCTTAGCCGGTGGAACCTGAACCATCAGGCCATCCTCAACGATGCTACACTTTCCAACCAGTCCGCTGTTCGGCTTCAGTACACCATTCAAGACCAAAAGCTAGGCTCCCGTCACTGCAATCGTACAAAAACTACAAACACTGTTCTACCACCAAATTACCAATTACCTTTCCTAGGATGACCTTCAATATTGATAGCTTGTGTCGAGTACTGCGCCGTTTCCGGACATCCGGAATCCGTGTTCTGAATGCACACCAGATGGCCGTCGGCAACTTTTGCTAAAGTTGCCACCAAGAGCAAGGATCGTTTGATCATTGGACCCGCTAAGCACCTTCATAACCTGTTCGTACCGATTGCGCGGTATCAAAATACTCGTCTTGCGATCCTCAATGTGAATCACCATTCCACGAATCGTTGGAATTGTGTACGAGTAGTTTCTGAAATCTGCTAGCAGTGTTATAATGGTCTGAGCGATTTCCACGTAAACCGATTCCCTCTCTCGAACGCTCACATGAGGACTGGGATAGTATCGGTACAGTGCTCCTAACCGCAGCATCAACCTCAGTGGCAACACTTTAGCCCAAGGTACTTCCCATCGATGGATCAACACCCCCACCAAATAGGGCGCATCTGGAATTATCACATTCTGCATACATTGATACGTTGGCCTCACGTACAGGAAACCACCGTGATTTTTCGAGCCCAAGAAATTCTGCATCTTCGGTGGACTGAATCCTAACTCGCCGACCGTACTGCCGCTATCCGCATCCAGATAGATGTCGTTCAAATGTACAAAGACATCCTTCGGCAGCAGCTGCGAGTCACCCAACTCCAGCAGGATGACAATCTCATCCTGACCGACGTAGTGCATGCCACGGGTGGTGAAATTGATCACAGTCTTGTTGATGCAGCAGCTCAGCTCCACGATCGTTACCAGCACGTGGAGGTTGCACTGCAGGGCGAAGGTGAGCGTTCCGTCGCGCAAACTCGCTATAAGGGCCGCATCGTTTTCGACGTCGATGTGTTTGGTCTCGGTTTTCGTCAACTGCTTCACGATCGGTGGCAGCTTGTTTTCGCCCGGTGGAATCAATGACTGGATGACGGTCGGGATGGCTGGGGGTTCCTCTGGAAAGAAGAAAGGTAAGGGGTAAGGCACACTGTGTGAGTTCAGTCAACAGTGGAGGTTATCTCAAGTGGAGCAACTGGAGTTCGGTTATTAAGCTTCCGAGTGCATGATTTGAACACATCGTGAACTGAACATACGAACAGATTCTACATAAATGCACGAAACAGTAACAGCTTTAGTACAAATCCGTAAAGGTGTAGAGATGAGCAATCTGCTCCTGAGCTGTTCGGTGATTCATTAAGCGGGAATTACACGGCAAGTACGAACATATTTCGAGCAATCGTACTGCTGATTCTGTAATTGATTATAGCGCGGTGTGGTCAACTCCTACGCCATTGAGCAAAATAACACACGCAGCAAAATAGTGAACAGCGGTGGTGCGGCCATCTACTATCGACGATAAGTTGAGTGTATTCTACCAGAACGTACGAGATTTACGGACGAAAATTGATGACGTAATTTTTGGGGAGCCTCTGAATCACTGTATGATGTCATCGTATTTACTGAGACATGCTTAAATGACCAAATATTAAATAACATATAACGGGGAAAGGAAGGGACCATCAGGGCACCCAAGTCTAACGATTTGGATAGGGAGCATAGGACTGCCTCCTCCCTATTGTTAACATTTCGTGGAACAAGGGCGAGCTCTTCGTTTCCATCTATTGGATTTATTCTGTCAGTCGAGGGCTCGAGTCTAGTGTGAACTTGCTTTTGGAAAGAGTTTTCTCTCCTAGATTCGCGGGTTTCACGTGATTGTCTCAAACAAACAACAATATAATCCTGATCAAATCGATTTTCAGATTATTCCACTGCTGTGGAAAGTTACCTTGCTATAATAGATGGTAGTATAACATCATCATCATCATCATCATCAAATTATAGTGATTCTATGGGAGCAATTATTTCGAACGTCGAGGCCAACGATCACTTTCTTCTACTTGGTGATTACAATCAGAGTCGATAAAGAAGAGTCGCGCAAAGAGTGAAACCGATGCTACCTATCGATCAAAACAAACATGCCACCTATCGAACAAAACAAACAAAAACGTTTAGATCAGTGAGGAGTATTGTTATCTCGCGATGATATTTTTCCATAATTATGACGGAAAAGAGAAGAATAAAATAAATGAAGTCAAATTTAATTTATTTGGTAATTTGGACGTTATTTGGTCCACAATCTGTAGTGACAAAGTGAACCTTTAATCCCACTTCTTCGGCGCAGCGGATGACATCGACAACAAGGGTCTTTTGGTAATCTGCTGGTATCGTGTTGCCGGTGAAGTGGTACACCACTACCTGTTTCCATCGATTGTGCACCCCAACTAGCATCACCACCAACCCATGTGTTGCTTTTTGGCGTTGACCAGGAGTCGTTGTATAACCAAACAGTTTTTTGTTGTTGTTGCAGAACGATAGGCCCTGATCGATCGACATTTCGTCGAGTACAACACCACAGTCGCGGTCTGCGGGTGACATATGCTGCACTAGGCTGATGCAAATTTCAAAATTTTTGCTCCCCTAAGTTTAATCGACGCCAATTCGGGTCTTGATAGTCCCCAAAAAATTTGAACAAATTTGGTTTTAATTTGGCTTTGCACACGCTATTCAAAGTTTGTATGGGAATTAGTATGGAATATCTCAAACTTGCATTTCCAGATCCCTAACATCTTGATATTATGTCCTTAAACAAATTCTAATAAAGATTCATATAGTGTAAGTTGCCAACCATCAAAATGCCGAAGATACCTGACATGTAAATTTTATACAAAAATAGTTATTCAACAAATAAAATAATAAGAAATAAAAACATATAAAATACATATAAAATATATAAATATTCACCCCCGGAGAAGTTACGAAAATGCCCAAAAGTGGAGTTTGACTGACTACAACGGGAGATGAACCAGCCTGAGGCTGAAAATCTCGATAATCAAGACAAAAAAAAAAATATATATATATATATAAATATAAAATATATAAAATATGTAATATAATATTTATAAAATAATATATAAAATATACAAAACATAAAATAAATAAAATACATAAAATATATAAAATAATACGATAACAAAAATAAGAACAAAACATCATACCTAAAGTTTGTATTTTATGTTTTATTGAATAACTATTTTTGTATAAAATTTACATGTCAGGTATCTTCGGCATTTTGATAGTTGACAACTTACACTATATGAATCTATATTAGATTTGGTTTAAGGATATAATATTAAGATGTTAGGGATCTGAAAATGTAAGTTTGAGAGTCTTCATACTAATTCCCATACAAACTTTGAATAGCGTGTGCAAAGCCAAATTAAAACCAAATGTGTTCAAATTTTTTGGGGACTATCAGGACCCGAATTGGCGTCGATTAAGCTTAGGGGAGCAAATATTTCAAATTTTGCATCAGCCTAATGCTGCACTTTACTTCGCAAAAGCTCAAAAATTTCATAAAGTATTCCAGTGTCAAAGTGTAAGTGCTGTACATGCAATTGCTGGGTCTGAACCGATGGCAAGGAATATTGCTTTTTATTTCGCAGAAAATTGTAGCCCTTGGTGCCACAAGCAAAGCGCATTTGAAGGCTGTCAAGAATCGTCTCACGCGACCACTTCTGAACACGCTGAACATCACCACGAAGCAGACTCACTTGGTCTGGGTTGAACAACTTCAGCTCCACGCTATTTTCAGCGTCCTTCCAAATTTTTGACTTCAAGTTACGCTTTGTTCGCTTGAGCTGTTGTTTTACCCACCAGTAATCGATTATCGTCGCATATTAGTGAATTCATATCTGGTACGTTCTCATAAACCGGGTCTGCGCCAGGGAGAGTTAATAATCGGCCACCGTCAGTCGCCAACCAATGAAAAAACTCTAATTTTTGATTCGATGTTTTTTGTCTTGCTTATTATTACAGAAAACAGCTGCGCACTTCATTTTTCCCACTTCTACGCGTGTAACAGGAAACACGGAACAAACTTTTCCACTTTGCTGCTCAGAACGCTCAGAATCTCAGCACTCGTACGATAAATGTAAATGTAAAAACCAACGATTTCCAGTCAACACATGGAAACTGATAGAGTCATGCAAAGTTAGAGCTGCCGGAGTCGGTTGTTGATAAACACGTAGAAGAACAACCAAACAAAGAAGCCTGTTTGCGCGACTCTTCATTATCGACTCTGATTACAATCAGTCTGACTTAACTTGGGACTCTTCGAGGAACGGTCATTTCACAGTAAATGATTTGCAATCGCACATCTCTGTTGCTTGTACTGCGATGGCTTCAGTTTTCATAACTTAATTCAAATCAACTCAATTAGCAACCGAAACGGTCGCTATTTGGATTTAGCTTTGGCAAGTGAGATGACACTCGAGCGATGCACGTTATTGGTGGTTGCGGAAGCTTTATCACTTCTCGACGCCGATCATCCTCCTTTTATAGTACGATCACACTACAGCTTATATTACGTGATATAGAGTATCTTGATATCAAATGACATGTACATTATTTCCAGTGAAAATTAAATGTATAGTTGCTGATATCAAGATACTCTATATCACATAATATAAGCAGTACTGTGAACGTACGATTATTGTCGAAACCAACGTAAAGATTGGATTCGAAAAAAATGAGGCACACAAAAATGATCACCAAAAATTCATTTTAAATCGGATACTTCTCAATTTTTCAGGTATTAAATAACTATATATTAGCTATGTTCTGGCATAATTTATTTATTGAATTTCCTCCCCCAAGCTGAATACTCGACCATTTCTCTTAACACTAATCATGAGATGTTGGGCGAGGCGTTGTCCATCTTCCTTACACAATTTTTCTCAGTTTTTCTTCAAAGCTTCATCGGTTTTGAATGTTTTTCCGCTTTTCTTCAACTTCTTCTTCATTATCGCCCAAAACTTTTCGATCGGACGAAGTTCTGGTGTATTTGGCGGGTTCGCCTCCTTCGGGACCACATTAACCCTCTTCACTTCGTACCAATCCATTACAGGCTTGGCGTAATGGCACGAAGCGAGATCCGGCCAGAACAGCGTGGGACCACGGTGATAGCGGAGGAAGGGCAGCAAGCGCTTCTGCAAGCATTCCTCTCGATAAATCTGCCCGTTTATGGTGCCGGTTGTACCGAACGGCTTGCTGTACCGTCCGCACTCGCAGATCGCCTGCCACAACAGGTACTTCTTCGCAAATTTGTCCATCTTTCTCTTCCGGAACTTCCCTACGGGACGTACCGACAAAAAACTCGAGGCCGGGGATTTGTTTGGTGTTCGCCTTAATGTATGTCTCATCATCTATGACGAGACAGCCTGGCTTGACCAGCCACTCACGGTACAGCTTCCGCGCACGCAATTTGGCCACCGTGTTTTGCTTGTCAGTCCGGTTTGGCGCCTTCCTGACCTTAAAAACACGTAGCCCAGCTGCTGGACGTACCACTTCGACGAATTGGCCTTTTTGGCCACGTCTCGGGTGGAAAGGTTTGGGTTATTCTTAAAGTACTGCCTTATCTTCCGTGCCTTCTCTGGGTATTCCGTTTTCGGGTTTTGGCCGCTTCCAGCGCGCCGCTCGATGGTTTTCGTATCTTGGAACATCTTCACAATGCGGGACACGGTGGAATGGTGGATTCCAAGCCTTTTGCCGATCCATCTGTGCGACTGACCAGGATTATCGATCACCGCGCCCAAGATTTGCTGGCGTAGCTCTTCTTGTTTCGAATGCATCTTAAAATCTACTTGACAGATCGCGAATTTTGCACACATAAACATTACTCTCTAAACTAGTATTACTCAAAATTTCATTAATTTTTACCCACGCGATGAAAAGTCACATTCAAAACAAAGTGTCGCATTTTTTCCGAGTCCAATCTTTATCTAGATGTATCGATTTTGAGGATGATTCTGATGAACCGAGTTTTTATTTTTACTGCCGATCCATGGAAAATGTTGATGACGCTGTTGGTGGGTGCACTCGCATCATGCATACCATTATCGCTGATCATGTCCCTCTGCGGAGATCTAACCCTAAGTCAGCTTGGGGGAATTGCACGCCTGCGACATTTGAAGCGTTTGAGATCGAGAGCACTTCAAAATACTGTAGAATTCGTTGCCCACTCGCTAAGCAGGCTTTCAATCGAGATAGTAGCAGATATCGGACTTACAATTGCTTCTTGTACCAACGTTATTCTCTGCGTATGCAAAAGCAACACAGGAGAAATCCTTGAAGTTTTTGGAAATTCGTAAACTCCAAAAGGAAGGATAATGGATTACAAGTTAAGATGTTTCTGTGTAACGATCTCGCCAGTACTGCATCCGATAAGTGCAATTTGTTTGCTGAACACTTTAAGTTTGCTTTCAATGACACTACGTCATCTCCAGCTCAAGTCAAAAATTCATGTATAGCCACACCACGCGAAGTCTGCTCACTGAGAAATTTCAATGTTCAGAACATTGTATCTGCCATAAACAAACTGAAATATTCCTCCTTACCTAGCCATGGTGGTATTCCTTCATGCATTTTGAAGAGATGTTGTGGTGCTCTGACTCATTCTTTGACACTATTGTGAAACGTCTGAAAGCAAAGATTCCACTCCAGCTGGAAATTCTCCTTCATGTTGCCTGTGCATAAAAAGGTGATATACGCAACATCGAGAATTATCGTGGAATAATTTGACTGTGCACCTGCCGGTGCCGATTTGATATGAATCCATCGACTGACACATGATAGGAGCGATTTAGCAGGAAAGAGCGTATGATTTTCAAAATATACAGGGGAAAGTTCCCCACTAACTACTCGTATGCTTTCTCTACATCCAATAGCACCATGCCAGACGATTTGCTTTGTAAAAAATTGGTACGTATATTCTTTACAAGGCGAACAATTTGGTGGTTGGTAGCCCTGTTTTTTTTTGGGGGAGGGGGGAAGAAGGATGATTAGTTTGACAATCGTTGTTATTAGAGACCGTGAGGACCACTGCATCTCTACAATTGCCAAGGGTAGGATAGTTGTGTTAGTGAGGCAGGTTTTTATTTTATTTATTTTTAGATCATGGATGCACTGTGGTAAGTGAAGCGATCAATGAAAAAAAGCGCAGTAGACTGCTTTTTATTTTAAATCTAGTGGTGATAGAAAGAGGCTAGTGACAAATGGCAAGGAAGGGGACAGGCCTGGGATTGAACTCCCGACCATCTGCTCAGTTAGCAGAACAGGTAACCACTGAGCTACCCAGCCGCGTCTTGGTGGTTGGTAGCCCTGTTTTGAATCCAAACTGCACATCAGGAATAATCCTTGAGTTTTCCAGGTGCTGCTCGATTCGCTTTAGGATTATTCGCTCTAATAGTTTGCTAAAAGTAGGTAACAGACTTATTAGTCTATAGTAGGACGGGTCCGTTGAATCTTTGTTTGGCTTCGGGATGGCAATCACAACTGCATGTTACCAACTGGGGGGAAAGTACCCAAGTCGATTACAGGCGGAGAAGATTTTGGCGAGCTTTTCGAGGCAATTTCTTGAGGATACAGTTCCGGATGTTGTCTTGATCAGGGGATTTTCTGGATTCAAGTCTTCGAATGACCTGAGCCACTTCCTTTGGGTGAACCAGCCATGGGTGAGTACCAGATAGTTGAGTGTGGTTGATGTGTGTGATAGACTCGTTTACCGCAGTAACAGTATCTGCATCGTCTGCCATCTGATTTGAGTGTGCTCGTGCGAAACTCGTGGCCAATAGCTGCGCTTTTTCAATCGGGGAGCGATAATGTTGTCTCCTTGTCCCAAAGGTGGGCTATATTTCGTGGATTTTCGCAGTGCCTTGGTGATTTTCCAGAGTGTGTCTCGATCGTCGTTCAGCGTACGCAGTGTTTCCTTAAATTTGCTTAATTTGGCTTGGTCACACTCGTCTCGTATCCTCCGATTCAGTGACGTTACTACGTCCTGATATAAGGGATCTCTAGTTCTGAACCACTGCCGGCGACGTTTATTACGCAATGCGATCAGACTCCGGGTGCTTTCAGGATTAGTTGCAGCATCCGTTGTAGTTGTAGTCAGAAGCTCTATTGCAGCGTCAATATCTGCTTCGTTATTCAGACCAACGACTACTGGGTCTATCAAGTGACAACTTGGAGTGGATTTCACGTTGAAAGCGAGGCCATTTGGCACGGGCGTAGCATCGGACTTTTAGTGTCATTCGAACGGTTGGGGATGAGAGGCTAATGTTAAACGTAACCGGGAGATGGTCCGATGACAGTTCGTTCAAACTAATTGGCTTTGTCATGTTCAGCGTATTGTTAGAGAGTCAAATCCAACGTAGATGGACGACCATGACCGGCAGGCTTGAAAGTGAAGGAGTCAGTGAAGTAATATTCCAGCCTTGTTAGCCTTCGAGCAGTTCCAATTGCGGTGACGGGTGTTAAGGTCCCCAACTACGAAAAATGGTTCCGCTCGTCTAGTGAGCGTGCAGATATCGCGACGAAATTTGTCCAAATCGTTCACCTTCTCGACCCGGGAAAATATGATGATGTGCAGATCCCCGTTCGTCATGGGGATTGAGATGCCAACACTTTCGATGACCTTGGTTGAAATGCTGAGCTGGGAAAACTTGATTCCCTTCCGAACTGCAATCAGGACACCTCCTCCTCTTTCAGCATCAGTAGAAACACGATCCAGACGAACACATGAAAAATTTGGGTGGAGAAATGCATGCTTTTGTTGGAGCCAGGTTTCAGTGACGATTCCTACGTCTATCTTGTGGCGTTCTAAAAAATCGAAAAATTCTAGTTTTTTTGCTGTGACCGTTCCAATTAGCGAGACGCAAGTATTCTAAACTACACATTATAGACGTACTTGGTCGTTAGCTTGAAGAGAGCTAGAAGTTGTTGCTGTTTTGTTTGACATTTAGCCAGACGGTCAAACGTTTCTCTCGACAGGGCAAGAAATTCCGACATGGAGAATAAGTCTGTGCTGTTGTTAACATGACCTTGCAGCACATGTGCGTATGAGCCCACCACCGAGGGGGTGGTGGAAATGTTGATTCGACTCTGAGTGGGACGCGAAGGGGTGGAAGATACTTGCTGCCGGCAGTCGGCCTTCATTTTCTCCAATTTCTCAATGTATATCTTGTTTTTGTCGGTACGCTGCAAATCTGCTTTTTTTTGGAAGGGTGCAGTCGCTCGAAAGATGCTTGTCGCCGCATTTGACGCATAGTGGGAGCAGATTGCAGTTTCGCATTCCATGTCCAAATCGCTGGCAACGGTGACATTGGACAGCATCTGTGAGTTTTCGATCAAAGTAACGCTATTTCGCTATGGTGTTGAAGAGGAATTTTATTTTTCGCAACTCCGATAATTTTACTGCTCCTTTCACGAAGTAGAGTAGGTACAAGGCATTTTCTTCTAAATTGAAAACTTTGCGGGAAAACAGTTTCACTTCTGTTGTAATTACTCCGTGAGCGATTAGCTCCGTCTCCAATTCGGTAATGTCGTACACCGTTAGGCCCGACAATATTTTTTTCACCGGCTGCTCAGCAGCGAGCGTGTTGGTGTGAAACTGTATGTTCAATTCCTTCAGTTTAATTCCCGTAAACGCGTTGCGAAAGACCTCCTCTCGTGTACACAGAAGTTGAACTCCGGTCTTGGTCGCCTTCATATTGTAGTCGGTCTGTGCTACTTTGATCGTCGCCATCAGCTCGCGAACCTGCTTTGTTGTTTGGTTGGTAATCGAAATAGGAGGAACTCGAACCTTTTTTTCCTTAGACGACTCGATTGTTATGGTTGGGTTTCGTCGTCTTCTTCATTTTGGAGCAACTCGAACTGGTTACTCGCTGTGACATTTATTCCATGCTGCAAAGTATTGCTACCGCTGCTGCAACTGGAGCGTAGTTCAGCCGATGTTAAAGTTGTTGATGTCGACCGATCGTCCATGTATGGGCTCTTCGAGCGAGGTGTTGGGGTTATGGTCTGCCTCAAGTCCGCGTTTCTGCCTTGACTTCAACTGGCTCCGGGTGGTCACTTCCGACGGTTTTGAGGCCGCATTTTATGCAGCTAAATCCAGCGTATCTGTCTGCGAATTTAGGTTGCCGATTCGTGAATAATCGTTCCGAAATAACGATAAAAATCTCGATTAAAGTGAACCGCACAGAAGTAGTTTGTTTATTTGGCATAACAGGGTTGCCAAGATATATTGTTATTCAATATACGATTAATAAAGTGCCCACGAATATTTCCTCACCCTGTAATGAATGGCCCTTAACATATATTTCATGTAGGTACTTTAACTAAAAAAAATCGAATGTAATTAATAGAACATAAGTACTGTGTAATTGAAGTTGTTGAAGCTAAGATTATCGTGAGTAATTTTCACCTGCGTCGGAATTAAAGTTCATTACGTGCCCTTAAAATTGAAATGAATAATTGAGTTCTATTACAGCAACTGTTCACTAACAGGCTATAGACGAATCTGAGTTGAGCAAACAAAAAGACACCGAGTGGTGATCAATCTGACAGCTCCCATGTCAAATTTGGAAATGTTCTAATGAAATTTTAATGAAAAGCGGTTTGTTGTATGATGGATGAAACATCAAAAACGGCACAATAGGGGCATTATTTTTATTTCTTTTTTATGTTGCTGAAAATGTCCTTATTGAATAGTTTGGGATGTTTCGTCTATTAAACGACAAGCTGTTTTCAATTAGAATTTCATTTGAATTGTTCAGAAGCATTTTAAAATGTTCGTCCTATACTTTAACATGGAAGCTGTCAGATTTATCACCACTCGGTGTCTTCTTCTTTTTGTCCACTTGGATTCGTCCATAGTCCAGTTAAAAAGCAAAAAAACTTCAAAAATCAGCACTTGTCAAAATTACCAAAGGGCATGTAAAAGCCATCTGAGGTTCGTGGAGGAGTGAAAAATTAATAAATTGAACGAAATTGAATCGTAATCCCATACAAACTGAGTCAAATATTTAAAAAAAATATGGGATGCACAATATGCTACATCGCAAGGACCTGTTCATAAACCACGTAGTCTCATCTATGAAAATCTCAGACGCCCCCTTTCCCCTCGTAGACTTTTCTCCATACAATTTTTTGAAATATTCTATTGAGCGTGGACTATTCATGACACAGTCAAATCATGGCCGTTCTAGGAATACCCACTTCTATAAATAATTTCTGTACATCACATTTCGGATTTGGATAATAAATTAACGCCCCATATCAACTAAACAAAGTTCAACTTAGTATTCAGAAAATGCTTCAGAAATTTGCTACAATTCCAGTTATGTAAACAATATAAAAATAAAAAATAAATCCAAACAACTACTACCACTCACCTCCAACGGGTGTCTGTACGCGGCCCTTCCGTTTATCACCGCCAGACGGTATGGATGGCGACGTTTTCGGTTGCGTGTCCCAGCCCTCGTCCAGCTCCGTCAAATCACACCCGGGCCGTATGCCATCGCTGAAAATTACCGTCTTTTCCCTGCGGCCCGACCGAGGAGCTCCGGCCCGTTTCAAAACTCCCACCGGAACCATCACCGAAATGGGCGAATGTGGTTGCGCGTTGGCCTGCTGGAACGGTGGCACTGTGGAGCAATACTCCATTGGGTTGTTCGGATTCGGTTGCCGACTCGCAGAAGAACCGGAAGCTCCGGCGGCAATTGCAAACTGAGATCCATACTGCGCTTCTTCCAGTGCCTGCTGTTGCTGGTTGAGAATGATGTCGCAGCTGATGCAAACGCGAGCATCCACATCTCCGAGATATTGCAGTTTGGCTTTCAGGCAACAGCACGCTGAACAGAGCAGCTGCCCGCATGCACGACAGTGGTGACGACGTTTGATTAGGGAGAATTTTTGGTTACATTGCATGCAAAAGTTGGTGGCGTTGTCCGGAACCCAGTAAGGTGGAATTTTCCCGAGTTGCGGATGAGAAGTGAGAGAACCCGGAGCCCGGTACGGAGGTTGGCCACCACTGGCTTCATGAAGAAGTTCGTCACTATTTTCTGTGGGAGGAGCCGATGGTGGAGGAGCAGGACCTATTGCGATCGATGGAGCAAAGTCATCTGAACTTGTAGAAGACAACGTGAGGCCTTGATCCGAGTCGATCCCATGGGAAAGTGACGACGGTGGTGTATGGCCGGGAGAACTTTTCTTTTCAACGAAGGGTTCAGCGTGGGATGCTAGTTCTAGGGAGTTTGGTCGAGGAAGCGGTGCTCGGTCCGATACTGCGCCAATAGAGGATTGCGCAATTGGCGGTTCTCTTCTAGCTTCGTCATTATCTGCTCCAGCTACTGCTTCTTCTGCAACTGGCAGATCTTCTCTAACAACTGCAGATTCTGTTTCTGTACAATCGATAAACTTGATTTCGCTACCATCATCCACTGCTTCCTGGTTGACTCCAGGTACGTCATGGTCGGGAATATCGTCTACGTTAATATCTTGAACTACGTTAGCGCCGTTCGCAGCGTTCATGGCTGCCAAGTCATTGAACTCCAGCGTTGAAGCTTGGGAGATAAGATCATCATCGTTGTCTCCTCGGTTTGACTCGGGAATGCTTTCGTCGCTTCTGGTATCAATACTATTATGACTGCCAATACTGATGGTATCTTTCCGATCCTTTTCTTCGGCTGGTTTTACTTCAACGGCTTCCACTATATTTGATTCAACTTCCGCTGCCATTGCGACTGGAGTGTTCAATCCTGGGGCTACGTTCTGTTGAATATCATATTCCTCCAACTCTTGCAAGTAACTTTCCAATTCCGTATCCGAAACATCATCCATCGTAGATTCAAATCCGACCACTTTCTTCACTTCGGTTCTCTCCTCTTCAACCACTTCCGGCTGTGCCAGAATTGCATCATCTTTCTGATTCTGCTGTTCCAATGGTACGGATACCTCTTCCGGACCTTTATTGTCTACTTGGCCGGCACTCGTCAAATCGACTGCTACGATAGATGATATCGATGAAATACCTGGAATCGTAAAAAACACGCTGAATCATAGATAACCCACAATCAAGTCTAGGAACTAACCTTCCAAATTGATAACGTCGTTGCTCAGCGTATCCGAATACAAACTGTTTTTGTAGGAAAACGCTGATGTATCCTGTTGCTCACTGGGACCAGTTTTCTTCTCTGACTGAGCCACCTGACTTACCGGCTGCTCCTCGTTGGTTGTGGCCAGAGTTGTATTCTCGGACGAATCCAAAATATAATCCCCAGCGCTCAGAGACAATCCTTCATTCAGGCGCTCATGTACATCCGCATCGCCGTCTTCCTCTCCATCGCTGGTGGAAGTCGAGGACGACGATGATGGGGTAGAAGACGCAGATGACGAGCAACTGCTATTTCTTCGCTTATGTTGATGGTGGCGGTGATGGTGATGGAGATGATTCCCAGGTTCGGAACTGTTGGACGCTGTGGAGGAAGTTGAGAGTCGACGACCAGCGTCGTTGATAGCATCGCGGCCACCACCGTCGGGCGACGAAGACATGTGGGAATCCGTGGAAATGGACGAACTGGACGGTGAAATAAGTGGCTTGCTGTCTCCATTGGTGCTGGCGGAATCTGCCGCTGGTGGTTGGATTTCCACTTGCTGAAGCTTCTCGTTCAGATCGGTTCCAGCGTTTACGTATTCGTTGAGGCTGTTGAATACTGTCGATACGTTGATGACGTTGGTTTTCAGCTTGGTTTTCTCTGTTAAGGAGTGATTATTGTTGCTGCTACTGCCGCTGCCGCCAATGAAGGGGCCTGCTTCCATGATGGTAGTGGTTGTTCCATTTTCTTGAACTTGTGGCAACTGTAGAGGTTGTTGGGTATGTTTTGAAATGGGAGTCGGAGTCGATACCGCTGGTGGTTCTGGAGATGGTTTGATTGGTGTTGGCACTAGAAAAGAAAATAAGCATTTCCGTTGGTTAGAATACAATAATATAAGATCATAACATAGTTTTATTATTTAAAAAATATGTATAGAACATGTATAATATTTGCAATTCCTAAATTAATAATGGTATGGCATTAACAAATTTAATTCCGTACACTTCATTTGTTTTGGATGACGTGAAAGGATTAAGAAAGCAAAACGCATATTAGATTTAGGAAGCTTCAAGGTACGCCTTTACAACATTGACCTAGCTAAATTACAACGTAGCAGTTATGTAGTGATGAAGTTTGTCAGAAGCAGATAATTTCTCAACTCCATGCGAAGCTCTAGGAGTGGACGGTAGTTTATTGCTAGAACGAATAGAAACGAAGAGAAAGTGTAATGATAGTTCCGTATAGGGCAACGGCAGGCTTTGAAATTGAACGATACAAGTTTGAAAACGAGCGGAGGGCATTGAACGGTACTATCCGAATCAGGCACATAACCCTTTACCATACTACCCAATGCAGGGTAGGCAAGGGGGAGGATATCCCTATGACTGGTAAAAGGTTATGCAACCGATCGGGCTCTTATACTGCACATTGCTTTTATCTGGTTCTAGCGATTTGTCACTCTCCCAATACTGCCTTTATTTTTAGCATGTAGGTACCAACTATTTCACACATTTGTTCTTCTCGTCATACTATTACTTATAGATCTCGGAGAGGAACGGCGTTTTGTGCAAGTTACGTATGCGAAAAGCTGCCATGAACCTAACACTTGCTTCATTTAGAATTGGAAC
The DNA here is from genome assembly GCA_034211315.2 of Aedes japonicus. Classification (NCBI taxonomy): domain Eukaryota; kingdom Metazoa; phylum Arthropoda; class Insecta; order Diptera; family Culicidae; genus Aedes; species Aedes japonicus. Next base: position 24,974 of record JASCZW010009160.1, read on the forward strand.
AAACTTTTGCTTATATTGTGGCGCTCCTGGTGGACGGATTTGGAAGTTCCAGGGTGGCCACACAATCTTATTATAAATATTCCCGCATTTTTCCCGAATTTTTCCCGCATTTTTGCCTTATTTTCCCGACTGTTAAGACGAGTTAATATAAATTACTCGTAGCTGAATCTCTGAGCTCCCCAACTTTTTCCAGTTTGATTTACCACCAGACACTTTCCATTTCTTTAAAATACGCCTTTTTGTGCGACAGGATGAACCAATTTTCAACAAATGTTGTCAAATTTGGTAGCTCCTTGGTTCTAGCCAAAATTTGTGCAAACCATTTTCTTTTCTCTGGAATCTGGCAAACAACGCATCATTTCAGAAATTATATAAGCTGAACGCACTCTTTAAAAATTTAATTTAATGAACTTCGGAATATCTATGAAGATTGGGTGGAAATACCTATAATGAACATGCCAGAAGTTGATTAAACTTCTCAGCAGTTGAATAAAATAATTGGAAGTTTCCTGATAATCATGAAGTTTACTCGCTGTCTTTCGAGAGGAGAAATGGTGGAACTTTAGAGAAGTTCATTGAATTGCCGAAAAATTATTAACGTTTCTGGAAACCTGGATGAACTTTCAAAAGGTTTGCTGATCATCCATGGAATAGGAACAACTTTCTGGAAATGACGGGAACTTATAAAATCAGATTTCGCTTCCCAGAAGTTGTTTTAACTTCCAGCACGTACATATTCTGTGATAAAAAGCAGAATATCACACATATTTAAATAACTTACGAGAAATTGAAAAAAAAATCTTGGAAGCCGTGGAATTTCTGTGGAAAAGTTAGCATTACCGAGATGTTGTTAAACCGTACAAGAACTTTTTATGATCTCCAAGATTGTGAATAGGTGGAAATTCTATGAAATTGATTAAAAAGTAGTTGGTTTCTTTATTCTCGTTTTCGAACTCGAACCCAAAAATTATTGAGTAGTAAGAAGTTTAAGTTCTTCTTAAAACTTTAATACCCTGCACTTTTGGGATGTTTTCGGAACGATTGGGAAGTTTCTCGATCACCTGGAAAGATCCCTGAAGTTCTAGGAAGCTCCCCAAACTTATGGAAAAATCCTTTGAATGTTTCCTAAACTTTTCGAATGCTCAAAAATACAGTTGCCTGTTTATCTGGGACGTTTTCTGAAATTCTGGAAAGTTCCCCAATCTTGGGGGAAGTTTTCTGAAATTCTTTGAAGATCGCAGGACTACTGAGAAATTCCCTAAATTGCTGAGTCCCCTGAGCATCCGGGAGTTTTTTGCGAGCTTCTGGAAAGTTCCCTGAACTTCTGGGAGATTTTCTGAATTTCAGAGACGTTCTCTGAACGTCTGAGATGTTTGCTGACCTTTAGGAAAGTTTCCAGATCTTTGGGGGAGTTTCATGATCTTTGTGAGCATTTCCTGAAGGTCTGAGAAGTTTTTTAAATTCATGAGAAACCCTGAACTTCAAGGAAGTTACTTGAGCTCCTACATGTTCGCTGAACTTCTAAGACGTTCTGTATATGTCTAGCATGTTTCATGAAATTCTAAGAAGTTCACTAAACCTCTAGGAAGATCCGCAAACTGTTTAAAAGCTTCATGAATTTCTTGACTGTTCTCTATTGGAAGATCTCTAATTTTCTGGAAAGTCCCTTGAATTTTTGTGAAGTTCCCTGAGCATCTTGAGTAGTTCTTTGAACTTCTGAAAAATACCCAAAATAATCCGATAAGTTTTCTAAACTTCTGGAAGCCCTCTGAATTTCTGGATAGTTACCTGAACTTCTGTGAAGAACCCTTAACTTTTGGAAACTTCCCGGAACTCGTTGTATGCTCCTTGAATTTGTGGACAATTCCCTGAATTTCTAGAAAACAATCTGAATTTCAGGAAAGTTGTCTGAACTTCTAGGAAGAACCCCTAATTTCTGGAAAGCTCCCTGATTTTATGGTATGTTCCTTTGACACCAAGGAGAATAGCTTAACCTCGGGAAAGTCTAAGTCAACTCGAAAAAGTATACCGAGTTTCTGATAAGTTTCTAAGTCCACTGAATTTACAAGATTTTTTTCGAACTTTTGGGAGATATTTTTTGTCCATCAGTTTCTTAACCTTTTCCGATATTGGAGGCGTAAATACTGCGGGCCGTAAGACTGAAGGACAGATTTGCAAAAATTCCTCAGAGTCACCAACCCCCAAGTTTTCGTCGACAGAACTAGCTGAGGACATACACCAACATCCGTTAGGCTGCAGTGCACCTATGTAACACTAAGTCCAACATATTCAGCTGCATCGCAACAGCTGGAAAAAGTCATCAGTTGACTGTAGTTGTCGCATAATGTCTACGATCATATCCCTTGGCATGTTGAAACGTCGCAGAAAGAGCTTCTTGTCATAAGTTGGCGTTTGTAAAAAGTTTGCGAAAAATCCTCGGTCGCTGAAAAAAACAAAACTTCTGATCTCTGGATATTGTAAGATTAACAAAATGATAGGTGTAGGTGGGTTTAACAACAAGAAATAATACACCGGTGCAGGGAACGCAAAGTTGGTCTGTTTTAGCTGGTTTCTTTTTAAGTTTGCTAATGAAAATCAACTATAAAGATGTTAAAATAGACCACCGCTGAAGATGCTCTAAGCGGTACGTTTTGAACAGGCTGCACAATGAGATCGGTGGACCGAGTAAATGGCAAAAATGCTACTCAAATCATTTGAAAAAGGTGTGAGTATGGTTCCTTCCAAATGACAAAAATTCCCGATGACTTTTGAAATTCCCGCATTTTCCCCGCATATTTCCCGATGATTTTGGATTCCCGCATTTTTCCCGCATTTCCCGATTTTCCCGAGTCTGTGGCCACCCTGAAGTTCTTGGCGCCCACGTGTCGGGAATTTTGTCAGCTTCACGTATGTATTTTTGACATTCCGCAAATCGACTGTACTTTGTAAACAATCAACATGGAAGCCGAAAGATGGGAAAAAATAGTGCACAGTTATTTGGAAAATCCATTGTGGTCTGCATCTAGCCTAGCTAAACAGCTGAAATTACCCAGAAATACCGTATGGCGCGTTATCAAACGGTATAAGGAAACATTGACGACAATTCGGAAGCCTCAAGCCAATCGTCGGAGTGGAACTGTCGACCGGAAACTGCGTGGTAAGATTTTGAAGACGATTAAGAGGAATCCCAATCTGTCGGACCGTGATTTGGCCAGAAAATTCGGTGCTGCCCATAGTACCGTGAGAAGAACTCGACTCCGGGAAGGAATCAAGTCGTATCGAGCTAGCAAACAGCCAAATCGGACCATAAAACAGAATAGTGTGGCCAAAATCCGTGCTCGGAAGCTATACGACCAGGTGCTGACCAAGTTCGACGGGTGTCTTCTGATGGAGGATGAAACCTATGTCAAGGCTGACTTCGGTCAAATCCGAGGTCAAAAATTTTACTTGCCAACGGCTCGGGAGGATGTTCCAGCCAAATTTAAAGTTGTGTTTGCCGACAAATTTGCACGAAAATTCATGATTTGGCAGGGCATTTGCAGCTGTGGCAAAAAAACGAAAGTTTTCGTTACAAATAAGACAATGACGTCGGAACTATACCAAAAAGAGTGTCTCCGAAAACGAATTTTGCCGTTCATTCGATCCCACGACCATCCTGTAATGTTTTGGCCAGATTTGGCAAGCTGTCATTACAGCAAAGTCGTTCAAGAATGGTATGCAGAGAAAGGGGTCCAGGTTGTTCCGAAAAACCTTAACTTACCCAACTGCCCCCAGTTCCGCCCTATTGAGAAATACTGGGCAATCATGAAGAGGAGACTCAAGACAAAGGGAAAGGTTGTCAAAGACATCAATCAGATGAAGACCTGGTGGAATAAGATAGCTAAAACGATGGACGAAGAAGGTGTGCGCCGCCTAATGAGCCGTGTTACAGGAAAAATTCGAGAATTCCTTCGAAACCGTGACGAATAATTTTATCCGTATTTTTTCTTAAAAGTATGAAGAAAACGGTACATTTGAATAAAAAAAGATCTTGAATTCAATAATAAATAACTGAAATACAGGCAATTGTTTTTGTTCCAATTCTATCTGAAGCAAGCTTTAGTACAGTTGCTGCTAGATATCTACAGATACTTGTACTGCAGCCCTAAACGTTCCAAGGTATTCCAGATGATACAAAGTATCTTGGAATTGAAGATTTTGAATGTTCTGCATCCATCTGCCACCAGGTTCTGCATCCATCTGCAACAGTTGTCAGAAAGTTAGCAGTTTTCGAAGAACGTGTTATTTTTCTCGTTCCAATTCAAAGGCAACACCAATCAAATCGAACGGCGCATTCTCTGTCAACTTAACGACCTGATGACGCAACCACTTCTCTACTTCTAGAGCTACGGGTCAACAAAGCGAACAATATTTTTCAGTCAGAAACCCCGGACTTCCCACAAACTGCTGTGTTTTAAACGAGCAGGTGGAAAGCTGGCTTTCCGTCTCCTAAGTAAGTTCATTGCGAACTTTCTACCACTCCGCATTATTTGACTGCTTTGGAGCGAGTTTTCTCGCAATACGGACATGGATGCCTTTCACTTGAACGGAAAAGGAGGAGCTGATCAACTATCATTAGCATCATAACTAAAATATAAATTCAGCAAATTTATGTACGCACATCATAACAATGATTTTGAACTTCTAGTAATCTAGTTGCTTCTGTTTCCCGGACCGCAGCTACATATCATTTCACTTCTATCCTCTTCAATTGGCGGTATTGTCTTTTCACTTTCACTTCTCTCACGTCGTTTTATGTTTGTTATTATACGTAATTTGTCATAAATTGGCATCACTGATCGGTTTTCTACACACGCAAAAAAATCTACTGTAGAAACTACCTCGAATGATTGAATTAAGCACAAACGCAGCAATTTTCACCTGACTATAGATGCGTTTGAGTTTACTATGCCTGCCATTGAAGTCAGCCATGGTGGGGTTGATATTACTATGAGGTCTGTCAAATACACCTCAAATGTTGAAGGCTGTACCATAAACGTAGTAAATTTGACTGAAATATTATGCTAGTTTTGATAGTAGGCATGGTCGGGTAAAATGGTAGTTTTTACCGCAAGATTTTTTTCAGTGCACACTTCAGCATGGAGTAACAGAACCCAGCCATAAAAATTTACGTAAAAAATTTGTTTACAACATGAAACGCCGAAACGCTTCACTGACGAATCGGGATAAGAATAAAATCAAATTTACATTGCACACGCACACGCTGGAATCAATTTTCATAAATCGATCACAGCTATCAACACTTGTTTCTTTCGACTATTGGAAACGGCTGGCAAGCTTCACTTTTCAAACGCTTGCCGGAAAGAATTTCATTTAAAAACGGCCGGCCCAACAGGCCCAGATTCGATCAGGTATCCTCTGCTGCAACGTCTTCCGCTGTCTGTGAAAACGACACTCCTCAAGCTGTTGAACGATATCTGGCGCAGTGGCGATTTTTTCGCCAGCTGGCGGAATGCCATTGTCGTTCCAATACCAAAGCCGAACTGCCACGAATCCGGACCGAATGCTTTTCGACCCATATCGCTCACAAGCTGCATGGCGAAACTCCTCGAGTGCATCATCAATTGTCGGCTAATCACCGAGCTAGAGTCGAGTGGACGGCTCGACAAGCGACAGCAAGCTTTTTGTACAGGTCGCGGCACTGACACGTACTTTGCCGAACTTGAACCGTCGCAGCCTACTACCGACGAACATTGCCTGATAGCGTCTTTGGACCTGTCGAAGGCGTACGACACCACCTGGCGACACGGCATATTGCGAACGCTAAAGTTTTGATGAATACGTGGTCGGATGCTGAATCTGCTGCAGAGTTTCCTCTCAGAACGGACGTTCCAGGTGTCTATAAGAGGCCACAAGTCTCGTGACCAACCGCTGGAGAATGAAGTGCCACAAGACTCCGTATTGTCTGTGACATTTTTCCTCGTTGCGATGCAGCCGATCTTCCGTGTGCTGCCCGTCGGAGTTGATATGCTCTTGTACGCGGACGACATCCTTCTCGTGGTACGACGTGCAAAAGGAGAAGCCTAAACACCGAAAACTGCAGGCCACTGTCAAAGCGGTGGACAAGTGGGCGAAAAGCGTGGGGTTCGCCATATTCGCGACGAAGTCGCAGACATTTTACTGCAACCCTAATTCGCGTCGAGAGCCGGCGCAAGAGATCACCATCGATCAAACCCCCATTCCGAAAACCAACCGTCTGAGGATCCTGGGTATTACGCTGGACCGAACGTTGACGTTCAAGCCCTGCACTGCAAAGCGATAAAGAAAGCATGTGAGTCTCGACTACGGATCCTGCAGATGATCGGAGCGAAACTTCCACGTGGCAACCGAGCAACCCTGCTGCAGGTAGGTTCGGCGCTAGTCACTGCGAAGCTGACGTACGGTGTTGACCAGTGAGCCGATCAGGACCTGAGACCCTGCAGACTTTAGCTCCAGTCTACAACCGCATGGTTCGGTTCAGCTCTGGAGCCTTCGTGACCAGCCCGATGAACTCAGTCATGGCAGAAGCGGGCACACTACCCTTCGAACTGTTTTCGACACAGGCGATAGCGCGGACGGCCATCAGAATGCTATCGATGAACCGTAACGATAACACCCTCCCCTTGATTCGACGAGCATCGGATCGGCTCGAAGAACTAACGGGCACTACGTTACCAACCGTCGGCCTACTTACAAGGTCGAGCGAACGACTGTAGCACGCTCGCAAACCAGCAGTTGTGTGGGACGTGAAGCGATCAGTACGAGCCGGAGATCCACCGGAAAAAGTGCGACCAATCGTACAACTACTGGCAACACGCTTCAACCAGTCTACCGTAGTCTACACTGACGGATCCAAGTCTGGAGATACTGTAGGGGCAGCTTTTTACAACAATGGCATAGCTGGAACATACAGTCTCCCAAAGGAGTGCAGCATATTCTCCGCGGAAGCGTATGCAATTAAAATGGCGATTGCCATACCAAAACTTAGCGATCTGGTTATTTTATCGGACTATGCAAGTTGCCTACAAGCCTTGGAAACAGGAAAAAAAAATATCCATGGATCCAAGACATAGAACAGGCAGCACGAATTCGATCGGTTCGATTCTGTTGGATCCCTGGCCACGCTGGCATCAATGGGAATACCGAAGCCGACCGACTTGCTAACGAAGCTAGACAACAACCGGCCTTCGATATGCCAATCCCAGCAGAAGATACACTGAAAGCAATCAGACAAAGCATAAGGAACTGGTGGAGCAACAAATGGTACGAATCCAGAAAATCGAAGCATAGGGAAGTGAAGTGTGACACTCACAGATGGACGGAACAAGGTAGCACAGCTGATCAGCGTGTACTTATACGTCTGAGGTTAGGCCACACACGACTTACGCACACATTCCACTGAAAATTTACTGAAAAAAGAGCCCCGGCCGAACTGTGACTGTTGTGGTACGGTGGTAAATGTACGGCACCTTATATTAGAATGCAGGAAATACAATGCAGAAAGAAGAAGCAATAACATCGAAACAAGTCTGCGTGATGCCCTGGATAACACAGATGAACGAACAGCACAAATGTTAAATTTTATGCGCAACAGTGGTCTATACAAAAAAACTTTTGAAAAAATAAGAAGATAGTGAATATGATGAAGAACAAATAAAATGAAGTGAAGAAGAGAATGAAGGAAGAAGAAATCGAAAGAAGAAGAAAACAACCCTGTACTGATAATGACGAACGAATCAGAAAACATACAACCATATTACACTCTGTACCTAATAACTCCGATTTTCCGACACGGAACGATTTAACGGCTTCAAACAAACAAACAAACAAACACCATTATTACACTTCGTGAGTAAGTCATAGAAGCATCCTTACTGTAGGTTTAAATCGGACCAAATCGGGTATAAAATCGCATCACTTTCAAAGGTGAATCGAGATCAAATGTATCCTCCCCCTACTTAAACATCCTTCCCTTGGCAACTGTGGAGATATAGAGATTTATCCGATCCCTAGTAGCAACGGAAGTCCAACCAACCATCATTCTCTTCCCCGAAGAACCGTGAGGATGTAACTAGCGCCGTTATTGACCACATAAGGAACTTTTGAAACCTGTACATTGAGAATGGTTTGCTAATTTCAGGCCCCATTTGTTTGGATTTATGCACAATTTGACTGGTTCCGGTCAATTACGGTGTAGCAATTACGAAATGTGCGATCATTTAAACCTAAGCACAAGTTCCTGGTTAAGTCATGTTTCGTAGGAAAGCAGATTGTGATTGCAATTATTTTGATTTATTACAGTTATTGCGAGAAAGGGATAACGCTTTTCGAAAAGTGAGTTACTCCATTAACAGAGACCTGGGGCCGCATTTTGGATCTCGAAACGAACGACTTTTTGTACGAACGCTTGTGAGAAAAAGTTCTTCGTTTCGAGTTCCAAAATACGGCCCCTGCATTTTAGACACTTATCTTGCATTTTTCTATTCGTCACAACAAAATCAACCTTGCACTGGCCTTGATCTGCTTTTGTAATGCAACGCATGTTTTCCACAAGAATGCGTCATACCTAAATGGTGACTATACACATCATCAGACATCGGCAAACTCTTGATCAGAAGGGTATTGTTCCTCGATGAACTGAATGTAGTGCCGATTCTAAACTTTCTCCGCTCGCGCGGTTTGTTTCGGACTACCACTCGCACATGCCTGTAAAAACAGCGTACATAGAAACCGTCCATCACATGACCCTGAACCGAGTTTCGCAAAAAGAAACATTAGATATAAGAAGAAGCTGCTCTCCTTTGTTGTTGTTTTTGCTGAGCTTGTTGTGTAAATATCTATCAACAAAAGAAGAGCAGAATGCTCGTCTAGCGTTAATTATTCACGACCATTATCGTCAAGCGTGTAAATTGTATATGTTTCATCTACCACCTCTCAGGTTGCAATGTAAACAGATACTGCATTCCTACCTGCTGCCACCGGCACCGTCGGTCGGCACGTATTATCCTCGTTTAGTTCCAAATCGTCCAGCACCTTATCGATATCAACCAGATCCATTTTTGATGGTCACCTCTTCCGTAAATTACAGCGATCTTCCTACGATTTCAGGAACGATTCCTTCTGGAACCACACGCACACAACACCACGGTCCACAAGTAATTACGTTTCAACAGAACGATTCGCTAACTTCCTGATGGACTGCATCGGCAAGCAGCCACGCAGATGTGGAAACAAGCCAACGAAATTCTAAGAACCTAGAAGACAAGATGCTCGGAAGAAAAATCGCACTTTTTCGATTATCACTGCCAGCTCTGCTGCTCTGCCTTGTTGGGTGTTATCGCATTCGAACGGCTAGGCAATCCGATAATGGTGTTATCATTTTCCGTTCTAATTACATCGCGGCATTTGTAGAACATCGACCGGAGCTACGAACCGCGTAATTCACCACGTATTTTACGATCCGAACTTGACTCGAAACTATATCTTTAGCCAACAAAAACCCGAAACATGCAGAATGGGAAAAATAATCACTGCGATGCAGATTTTTCCACTCAAGTTTTGACGTTCTCTACGTTGGTGTGATGACCGATGAATTTTCAAAACGTCTGCGGTGGGAAGAAGAAGGGGTTTGTTTGACAAAACAGAAAGCAGCAGCACAACTACCGGGGCTTTACTTGTTGTGCCCAAAAGAACGCAAGTCTTCAAAGTAACGGACACGTTATGAAAAAAGTACCCAAATTATGTAAAAAACTTGAATTAAAAATTGAAGTAGGTTGAATTCGCTCATCTAGCCAGTAATAATAGATGTACTCAAATTTAGGTTTTTTACTGTGTGCGATGTTTTATATCACTTGAAAATATTTATTTTCACTGGTTTGCTTTCGTCCCGAACATCGTAATTTGGTAAATTTAGGCCAATTCTATGGTTTTTTTTTTTCATTAGGGCGAATATTTATACGTCAATTGGTTCAACGGTTGTATATTTATACGTCAATTTTGGTTGAAAATCATAGCACCCGTTAGCGTTGTCTTTAGTTTTTTGTTCGTTTGGTCGATTGAGGACGTAATTTTGCTCTTCACGGTTCTCTACAGGATATTCATCTAGTCCAGAGCTCGAAAAAAATGACAGCCGTCGTGAACGATGAGTAAAAAAAATATTCAGTCGGTACAATTTTCGCTCCCTTCATTTCGTTCTATCAGTCACGCAATATATTCGTGTTTACTATTTTGCTATGCTCAGTCATTCCATTGTCCTTGTGTTCAACACAACTCATTCACACCACAGCAAAGGACACGGCTATTCAAGCCTCAAGAGATTTTGGTTGCTTGACTGAATGTTCTGGTAACCAGTCATTCATTTTCGCGTTCGTGAGTGATTTTTTCTGCCACAGGATTTCAAGTATTCCCGAACATGGCTGAAGGCAAACGAAGCCAAAAGGCTAAATGGTCGAAGTCGCTACAGAGTTTGTGGGACATTTGTTCGAGAAAAGGCATTTGCAGGATCGATTCGAGAAGTTTTGGTTTTTTTCACTTCATTAATTCTCCAAATGAATGACTGTTCTTTCGTCTTCACGGTAGAACGTTAAAATTGAATGAGTGGTTTGCACTTACGTACATTCACTGCTTTCTGGAACGAATGAATGATCAAAGTAAAGCAACACAAAACAAGTTGACTCATCTTGCACAAGAGATTCATGAAGGCAAATTTGTGTTTGCTTCAATTTCGCTAAGAACAGTGCGTGATGACTAATATTTTAACTCAGTCAGGATGCAATTTGAGAATCTGAATATGATATTTTTAAGCTCTGATCTAGTCTCCACTAGAGGTGAATATTGAGTTATTCCGTCTCATGGAAGTGATGAATAAAATGCTTTGTATTTCTAGTCATATTTCTTCTATAGTGTTGTGGAGGACAAAGCAACGAAAACCACGCAGGCCTGATTAAGACGCGAGTTGGGATGGTTGAAATGATGTTCCCCGAGAAGAAGTCTTGAAGGTGCCGGACATAATCGACGAAATAATCAACATATTTCTGAAGGAATGAGGATCTGTTTTATTGTTTATTTTTTGTACTAAGATATGCAAAGATATTTCAATCTTGTGTACGAACAATTATAATTTTGTGAGATTACATTTACATTATACCCATTTACCCTTAAAATGTTGCTACCAAACATTAGGTAAATTTAACCCATTGGAATTTGAAATGTTATTACCAAAATTGAGTTTCCACCGTCAACCCAATTTTAGCCTTATGCACGAAACATGCGTGATGGGTAGAAAAAACTTAATTTTGGGTTCGTTTTTATTAATGTATGTCGTCTACACGCTAAGCAAAAAGTACCCAGTTAAGTGTGGGAAGCCAATTTGGAGTAGATTTATGTTTGCCTACAGTTGGATACAAGTTACTTATTGTTGGGTAAAATTTTACCCAAAAAGTAAGTTATTTGAACCCAACTGTAGGTAAACATGATTTATACTCAAAATTGGCTTCCCATACTTAACTGCTCTGTTGGGTACTTTTTTCTTAGCGTGTTTTCAAAACTATCAAGCCCTTACATGTTCAGGTAACTCCATCTACATGTGACTACGGCTACTACCGGTTATCTTCCACTGATTACGGACAGATGTCGCTACTAACGCATGAAAACAGCCGGTAAAGAAGAACAAACAAACGAAAATTACAGGGCCATTTCCCATCATTTTATTTTTATCATAAAAACCAACAGAGAACATCCTCACCTTGAAATCAGCTCACTTCGAAGCATCATCGTTCCCTACTGGCATACAGCTGGTTCGTGTCACCAATCACCATTAGCGCCAGCTTGATGTTGGCTCTAATGTCCACGCTTTTGTCCCGGATTACATCGGCCTGTTTGGTCATCACGTTGATCTTCATGTCTACAAATTTCAACGCTTCCTCCGGGGTAAACTCCAAGTAGTGCTTCAGTCCCACGTCCACCAAAATCCGATCCACACGGTCGGTCTTTGCTTTCATGAAGAAATTTCCACCGATATTGACCTGTGTTTTGAATCCCTCGGTGGCGTTCTCCTGGATGCTTTCGATCATATTCTTCAGCTGGACGTATTCCAGTATTTCAGCATTCATCAGGCTCAGCTGTTGGTCGTAAAATTTCAGATCCTCCCGCAAGCAATCGTTTACAAAGTTTTCGATGTTCTCCGGTGCTAGCCGGTTCTGATGTACTACGGCCGGGGTCATTTTTGTGCAAATTTAGGAAACTAAATCACGATAATAAGAATATAAACTGTAGACTTTAACACCGGTCCAGTCGCTTTTGTGTGTGGTGTTTACTCTTTTTCTTTTAATTTATTTCATAAACATTCTACTGTCAAAACAGCTAAACGGACATTTCAAAAGGGTCAGTAACCAAAATATATTACAGAGATCAAACAAACTTGTGGAATTTCAGTTCAGGAATTTCAAATACAAAAAACACTAATGGCAGTTTAAAAATCATATTTAACTATTTGAAAGCGTCAAATTCTGCTAATCATGGATTTTTACAAGGTATACATATCTACTGAAGCCCTATTCGGTGTAAGTTGCCAGACCACGTCGGGGGAGCAGCCACTTATAACGCCCACCCAGTGAGTACGTTCAATGCTATCCAATGAACTCATCGAAACGTCACGTAGTATCCCTAGCCACCGCTAAGATAACAAACTCGAGTGAGGAATAATTTGAGATATAGATAGAGCTACGTGTATTGTTTTGCTTTTTCTCACTTTCGACGGAGAAGCAGCGTTTAAAATAACACTTGAATTTTTCGCTTCTCAAAAATAATATATCAGCGTCAACATCAGATAAGGTCGAATCTGCTTTTGTAAACAATGGCTTTCGTAGTCATTTTCTCTTGAACAAATGGTCACAAATACAGATTTTAAGAAAGAGTCTCTCTGTTCGCTGATATTGAGATGTTTGAGATGTTCAAAAATAAGATGTTGAGATGTTGATAAGATGTTGAGATGGTTGAGATGTTCAAAAATAAGTCTACGTGGTTTATTAACAGGCCCTATCCTATTGTTGATGTCAATTGATTTATTGTTGACATTTGAGAGCAATAGATTCAACTATATTTTGTGACTAATATGACCTCAATTCATTTTTTAATTAACATGAAATTTTCTTTTACCTCAACAATATTATATGGTTTTCAATTACTATCGATATAGTAAAATCAAACCATATTTCTTCCTCTCCGTGTATCGTTCTACTGATATTCTCGTAAAAAGGATTTTAAAAAGTGAAGCAAAAAATATTTCGATACCCACGGCTGCTCCATTCTTCCTCTATTTATTTTTATTTAACTAAACAGAAAACATTGGCTCACTAAAAACGTTGTGTTAAGATTAGTTGACACATCACCGTTAGGCAGCCATCTCATATTTTTGATTTTTATGTATATATTTGCCACTATCCAACAAACAACTTTAATTGATTAGAAGCTGAATAAGCCAGTTTTTAGCTGTAAAGGCTAATAGTTGTTCCAAAAGGCTGCTGTATGCACAACATGCAATGTTTATTTGGTAATGATCAACTGGGTTCGTTTCAAACATAGAAATCATACTATATACCGGAAACCATTCAAAAACCTGTGTTAAGATGTATGGGACGACATTCTTAGGTTGGATCGCTTTTTCTATAAATTTTCCACTAATGACCCCCTGGACGCTAGAGTCAACAACCCTATTGGTCCCAAGTATATCATAGAGTACCCCATTCTTTCGCTTTGAGGTATTAGAATCTTTATTTTTGTTTTGATTCGCTGTGTTAGATTGTCTGAATTTTAGAGGGGCTATCCGTTGGGAGTTAATTTTGATGGGTTGGCTTGAGACCAATGCTCTGGTACACGCAAAGAAATCACCCTGCTTTGAATCAACAAAATATTTTGTTGATATTCAATGCATGGATTCTGTTTGTTTCAATTCATAAAATAGTTCTAAATCATTTAAAAATTTCATTCAAATCAAATCAATAAAATTGTTTAAAGTAATCACTGTGGTGTAATATTAATTTAAAAAATAATTTGATTTATAACAATCACATTTATTTTGAACTAAAAGGGTTAATTTATTGTTTTAACAAAATATTTTTTCACCCTAAAAATCACTCTGTTTTGAATCAACAAAATTTATTTATTATTTTAACAACATATTTTTTTTGAGTGCACATTTCATACTGTCAGTCTGCGGAGCCACAATGTTGTTTTTTTTTGGGATCGTTAAATAAGGTACAAGCACTTTTTTAGTCTGTGAAAATTGATAATTTATAATTTATTGTAACTATTTCAGCATTCATAATTGTAAAATTAGAAAACCCGGAATAAAGTTGTTTGGTGAGCCATCGTTGTACAAGTGGTAAGTCTTTTCATACTTTGTTTTGATTAGATCAGTAACTTTTTGAGTGGTGTTGCCTTTGAGTTGTTAAAGAGAGGTTAGATTTCTTAAAGTTGTTTATTTTGTCATTTGTTATAGATTTATTTTATAAGTAAGGATTCGTCGTTTAATTTAATGTTGTCATCTCTGTCTCTAATATCTCTGCTCTCAATCTCAAAGGCAATTCCTCTGCTTTATAAAACACTACGTGATTTAGAGTCGAGGTTAGTAATCTCATCAAAACGTTCAGTGCTAGTAAAAAAACTGTCTCTTATTTAGCGAAATTGGTTTTGGCGACTGCTGCTACTATCGTGCTTCCGTAGTCTAAATGAGGCCTGACCATTGCTTTGGTATCCTGAGCATTTGCGCTGGATGCACTCCACTGAGTTTCTTCGAAATATTTTTTTTGTTTTACTTCATACTTGTTTGTTCAATGTGTATCTTGCATAATAGTTCATGGTCTATGTGAATTCCTAAAAGTTTATGACTTTCTTTAATTGGTACTGCTCTGTTTTTTATTGGTGGATTAAGGATTGGACGTATTTATTAGTAAAAATCATGCAAACAGATTTGTGTGGGTTTAGTTTAAAGCCATGTTTTCTAAACTCGTTCATTTTGTTCGATGCAGCAGCTGCACTGAATCCTATAATTACTGCAGCGAAGTTCTCAGTAAATTAAATCAATGATTCATCTTCTTGAAGAATTTTGTGTACCACTTTCATGTAAAGATTAAATAATATGGGTGATAGTGGACTCCTTGTGGCAGCCCACTGTTGGTTATTTGTACTGTTTCACTACTATCGGATACTTTTAAAATTGTTTTTCGATTTCTTAGGTAACGGTATATGCAGTTAATTATATGATTCGTTATATTTTCGTTTCAAAGAGTTTATAATAGCTTATCTACATTGCCATTGTCAAATGCTCTCGACAAATAGAGGAATGTAGTAACTATGACCAGCCCATCTCTTTTTGACTGTTGCAATTATCTTAGTTTTGGTATTTTATTGGCCTTTCCTGTGCTCTATTGGTAATTTGAGGAATTTATATGTTCTGCTATAATTGATAGTATATCGGCCGCAGTGAGAATCGTTTGAGGTTGAATGTCGTTTATTTCATCTATTGCTTGGGTATTATTGAAGAAATCTGCTATTGTATTACTTTGAGTTGTATTTTCTATTTCTAGTTGGATGACTTTGTGGCTACTAAAGAAATCGTGATTTAATATTGTCTATTCTGATTTGCAAGCTATTTAAGGTGATACACATGTGAGATCAATTTCTGAAGGGTTTGTATCAGGTGTTTAAATTAATGTGCATGATCCATTATTTAATAATACTAGGCCTTTATTTTCCAATAAGTGATCTAATAATTTACCTTTCGGACAGTTTGAATGAAATGGATTCGATAATTTATTATGCGTATCAAAGTCACCGGGAGGTATTGCAGGTTTATTGTGTTGTTCTATTCCCAAGTAACCACGGGGATGTAAAAGCATGCCTATATAAGGCATATGCATTACGTCTAGTGCATCATTGAAGTTGGATTAAAGCTTAAAATGTCCCACTAAGATCGAACTAAAGCCACAGAGAACAGACATTGATTTCCATATACTTTTTCTTGAAAAACGTGTGTAAAAGTAGATACGGCCAGCTGGTATAATAAGCAAGTGCTGAGAAAAACAAACAAAACTTTTCAGGTTATTTGCTAAGCTTTTCATTGATAAACATTGACATGACAATTATCGCACAACTACAGCGCCACCTACCAAGAGCATAACTACATACATTTGAAAAGTGGGTTAAAAAGTTTTACACAAGTAGCAGACCGAAGATGAACGTCTGTTCTCTGTGCTAAAGCTATATCTTTTGTAATGCCATAAGACATTGCTAAAGTAGCATTATTGCATTGGTAATGTATTACCTTCTTAAAGCTAATCTTTATTTAATTATTTATTTAATGATTACTTGACAACTGTTGAATTGATGCGATCCCGCATTACTGATGTTAATTTTGGGTTGAATAAGTGCAATAATATAATTTTTTTCTTCTTTCTTTAGCATTTTAAGCTTATTGCTTTCACAATTAGCTTATTGCTTGCTCTCAACTTAGTGTTCTGCACTTCCACAGTTATAAATTGAGAGCTTTCGATGCCAGGTACCATTTCTGCATTAGTATGATTGTGCGGCAAGTACAATCATACGCTATGCAATAATATAATGCTTGTGGTTACTTGGTTACTATGGTTCGCAATGAGCATTTCTTCCATCAATTGTTGGAACTAAATTCATTTCGGAATTCTATTTCATTATTCGTTCAACTTTATCAATCCTGAGATTTACACTGTTCATATTATTCAATCTATCTTGATCAGGTAATGGTTTTGCTAACTCAAGAACTCCTATCGTTTGCTTTTTCAATAGTTTTGAGTTTATCAGCTGTTCAGAATCTCTAGGTTTACTGTTAGTTAATTGAAAGCGACCTCTATCAAAAGATTTTATTTCTTTGTAATGATTTGCCTTGAATTCACGAGCATCTTAGCTACTTTTATGGCATGGGCGTAGTTATTTTTGTTTTCATTATTTTTAGCTGAACTTGTTCCCTTTTTTCTCTCTTAATAACAAATGTTGTGAAATCAGTATTTTTGATACAATCATCCTTATATCTCACATTAGTCTTTATTCTATCCAAAAATTTGGTTATTTTGGTTTTCTGTCAATTTTGGTATGTTCTAAGTGGTTTGAGATGTCGGTTTCTGTTGTATATTTATGAGAGTCGAGTCAAATAATTTGTGTGTGTGTGTGTGTGTGTGTGTGTGTGTGTGTGTGTGTGTGTGTGTGTGTGTGTGTGTGTGTGTGTGTGATCTAACACCCGTCGCCGGTCGGCAGTGGTACTATGGAAGAAATCTGTTTGCCATTGTTTTTTTACCTGGTTTTTTTCTCTACTCTATTTATTTAATCGTATATGCGTTATTGTTATCTTTCTTTTTCAAATCAGCTTGTTTCCTTAGCTATCTTATTTTAGTCTTTGCCTTTTAGTCTTCTACGTCTGACTCTGACTCTACTTCACTACCAATTATTTCATAAATTTCCTCCACCTGTTTTTTTAATTTATCTTTATCTTTCACAATTCTACCATAGACTAACTCCTCTACCATAGACTTGATTCTACTCCATTCCTCTTCTTTTATATTTGGTCGCTTGTTTTTGTCTTCCTTAATTGAATCGTTCCATGTTTTTGCAGGTCTACCCCTTTTTTGTTGTTACAGCTAATCTTTTCTGCTATTTTAGTGGGTGGCCATCAGGTCTTCTCTGTATGTGTCCCCAATAGCCTATTCTCATTACTCGAACTTTTTTAACTGCATTTTTACCATCTAATAAGCTTGATACTGTTAATCTCCCTTTTGGTCTCTCCCTACTATATTTTAACATTTCTTTTAGGATTTGCATTTTATATCTAGTTATTGATGAGAGTCGAGTCAAATAATTTGGTTCTATTTTGTAAGACCCAATTTTATTTCTGAGCTGTCAATGTCACAGTGTGTTAGTGCTAGAGTGAGCATACTTCTGTTCCGCTTATTTTCTCCTCCATTTTCCAGGTCATTGTTTTTTTTTGAATTATTCGATCGAAGTTTTCGTTTCTCTGCTATAACGGTGATCGTTTCAACATTCCATGGATCGTCAAAATATCGTCAAGTTTCATTGTCAGCATCTATTTTTCACCCAGCCGTTCCCTGTAACCGGCCGAGTTTCCATATTTTCTCTTTAATAGGCAATAATCTTGACCCTAAACAATATACAAATGGAAATATTTGCTTACTTATAATAAAAGAAATATTCAAACTATTTTAAAATTACTATTTACACTTTTTAAACTATTATTCAACTTATATTCAACTATTTAAAATTCACAAGCCGCGTTTTACATTCCGATGTTGGTTTTCAAAGGATGAACAGCGAATTGTATTGCGGTTTTTTAAGGATTTCTGTGCTGATGACATGACAAGTTCCTGCCTCTACCTCCGATAGTTTTATTATTGTAACTTCCAATGTTTTATGGTTTTGTTTTGTATTTTTTAGTGGAAGACAAAAACCTCAATGGACACCGAGGATTTTATTGAAGAAGTGAAGTGTGATACGCTAAGCAATGATCAGGTTGAGCTTTACCGACTATTACATTCCTTCGACATGTCGGATGAGAGCATTGAATTTTTTCTTGGTGTGTATAAAATGTATTAAATTATAAAGGAATGAATCCTAGAGGGTTTGAGAAATTAGAAGAAAAATTAGTATTTTCCATTTAATTCCAACTACCTTTGCTTATCTTGACAGATACGCGTATTTCGTCTACAATATGCAGACTTCTTCAGTGTCTCGTACTAATAACTCGACTTAAAGAAAACCTTCGCCACCTGCCGTATATATATTCCTGGTGCAGTTGAAAACCGGAATATAGCAGTCGAGCCAATCGATTTTACTCACGTTCCATAAGTCCAAACAATGGCGCATCTAGTGCACTGTACGGCGCATCTGATGCGCTATACAGCGCACTAGATGCGCCATTGTTTGAATTCATAGAACGGGAGTAAAATCGATTAGCGTATGACTGCTATATTCCGGTTTTCAACTGCACCAGGAATACTATTTTCTAAATACAAAACGTTGACCTATCATTATTTTGTTTATACCTACCCAAGTAACCACAAGCATTATATCATAACACTAATTCGACGGACTATCAGCAACAGTTATGCCATATCACATTTATTCAACAACTCCAATGCTATGTAGCATTACTTTTACATTAAAAATGTTATGATGCATTAGTATATTTCTGCAAACAACTTAACGTTAAATACGCATTAAATGATGCATAATTGCATTATCTCAATAAATATCATCTGGATGACATTTTTCAATTTGAATTTGTAAATGAAAAACATATGATCGAGTTGAGCTGCCTGTCAGATCCAGAATCGTGATCTTCATTCTTCTTAACCTTGGACTTAGCAGCAGAAAGTTTGATTCCTAGAGTTTCAGCAAAAATATGGCTGCATTATGGGGAGCCGCGGGTTTTTCTGGTTGTTGATATTCAGAGGACTGAGCTGTTATTTTTTAAAGAGGAATCTTTATTCTCAAATCATTTTCTTTTATTATCCAGTTTCAAACTGCACCTGGTATCAAAATGGTGTCGGCTTGTTGTGT
>JASCZW010009161.1:0-44598 GCA_034211315.2 Aedes japonicus
ACACTCAGATTATTTTGCAGGAATCTGTAAAGTTTTACCGAATTCTCAACAGATGAACGTTCGGTAATCCGATTTTACGGATTTCGGTAAAATTTTACAGATATCTGTAAAAAAAAATAACCGGATTTCGGTAAAATCGGATTACCGAACGTTCAACTGTTGAGAATTCGGTAAAACTTTACAGATTTCTGTAAAACAAATCTAAGTGTGCTCAAGTTTACGGTATTAGAAATCGCGATAGCAGGCTTTTCATATACACATTTTATGTCACAAAACATATGCGGTGAAGGTTATGCTTTGAGTGGAGAATACGCTTTTTTTTCTCCGTTAAAGTGGAAATTTTTTTTTTCGAAAATTTAAAAATTCTAGTTTTTCGATCCAAATTGATATTGAAAGCGAACCAAAGTGCTCCTAAGCGGGTTTTGCTCACCGGTGTGCATTCCCGATGGATTTTTGGTGGAACATTCGGAGGGAATTTTGATTTTTGGTCGGGTGTGGAGGAAAAAAATAATAGTTAACATAGGTACGGCTTCAGCTTCCGGACTTATTCCGCCAATGGGTAAACGTTAACCTACGACGCTCATTTTTGCAGTAGGCGTTTCATTAGATGGAGCACCAAACTGCAAAATAAAAATGCGCGTTATAGGTTAACGTTAACCCCGTCCTTGGAATAGGGTCCCGGGGAGCTGAAGTCGTTCCCAACCCAACAGGATGCGGCAGAAAATAATGCGAAAATATTCAAACTTGAGTATTGGGTTAATTCGTGTAGCTAGTGACTAATTTCTGACGAAAGTGTATTTGTTTGTGTTTACTTTCAAGTGCTGCATTGTTTTATTGCAAGTTCGTCAAAATGTTCGCGAAAGATGTGATCACCGGTTTGTTGCTTGCCCAGAAGAAGCCGAAAGAGATGGCCAAGGTGGTAGGGTGCCATTTGGCAACAGTTTACCATTTAATTCCAACTACCTTTGCTTATCTTCGACAGATACGCGTATTTCGTCTACAATGTGCAGACTTCTTCAGGGTCTCGTACTAATAACTCGAGTTATTAGTACGAGACACTGAAGAAGTCTGCACATTGTAGACGAAATACGCGTATCTGTCGAAGATAAGCAAAGGTAGTTGGAATTAAATGGAAGATACTAATTTTTCTTCTAATTTCTAGTTACAGGTATTCCACTAAACAGCTCAAACCCTCTAGGATTCCCTAGAATTATTTTCCAACGCGTTATATTATCACCGTCCTTTTTTCAGGACGATCAATTGACTTAAACAGTAAAAGAGTATTTGTTTGAGTAATTTTTTTATAATTTAACCTATGCCACCATTGAATAGCATAACCCAGAAAGAAAGGCGTCAAGAAAATAAAATATGAAGCAAAATGTATAAGAGGGGACAGGTTAAAGAAGAATCATAATTCAGCGCCAACATTAGATTAGGGCGAATCTACTTTTGTAAGCAATGGCTTTCGTACTTATTTTCTCTTGAACACAAGGTCACAAATACATTCTAAGCACTCTTCAACGAAGAGGAGCTATATCTCTATCCGCTGATATATTCAATTAAAAGGAATAGTATTCTACTTCCGATAAATTAGCAAACGCAGTGATTGTTTACAAAAGTAGATACGCCCTCCCGAATCAAATGTTGACGCTGCATGGTTCCTATATTCCTATTATTACTATACACCAACGCGGTCCTACGAGAATCTCGCGGTTATGTCGCTGATATAACCCACCTCTATTTTTTTTTATTTGGTTAGGGGTCTGGTAGCCTTCAATAGGTATGATTGAAAGGTCTCTGATATGCTTGTGCTTTTTAGATGTTTAAACGATTGAAACGCCTGCTGCATTGTTCAAGTTGCGATATTTTAAATCGCAATAACAGGTTTTTTACACGCATTTTGTCGTAAATCATATGAATTTTTTTTTTTTTTTTCGATGGGTCTTACATTTGTCCCAATTTTATCTGTTAATACCCAGGTACCCAAGTAACACAAAATGTTTCATTGCATGCTTTTTTGCTTCTATGTGGCAAATGGCCATTCCGATCATGGGAAACCTTTTCCGGTACTACTGTAGAATAGAAATAGCGCAGAAGGTGGAGCTTACGAAACCAAATTTATGTCTGACAATGGTCAAAAACAAAAAAATATAAAACCTCAGTTGAACAAATTTTTGCCGGCAGCAAAAAAGCATTCATGAACCAGGGGTTCATACTATGAACGCCAAGCTTACTAGGTCAGTGTTCTTACCGCTCGACCATTTCTACACATGAGATATGTATAAGACGGAATCCTCTTAAACCTAACCATCATTCTATTCACCAACCAACCCAACAGGGAACTTAAATATGCGTTCACCTAATATAAGATAATTCAAGCCAGGAGCACAAGTTTAAATTAAAAGCATATGCTGAACCAAAGTTTATTGGTTGATTGCGACTACGTTTTGTTTAACTTTACGTTGTCGTACAAGCAATGGCATCAATCATAATGTTCGATCATACAAGCAAATGGTAACTGAAATTGACAATATTTTATCATTCTATATATTTTTCCCTTGATTATCGAGATTTTCCGTCCTGGTCGTAGTCACTCAAATACATTTTTAGGTACTTTCGTAACTTGTCTGGGGTGAGATTCGAACTCGTGACTTTGGTGTGCGAGGTATGGATGTTAACCACTACGCCGCGGTCGCCCCCGTTCTCATCATTCTAGCATAACTAAAGCAAAGTTCAAAAACTATTATTTCCCGTTCAATATGGCTCTAACAAAACAAACCTGACTAGTTCTGTTATGACGCTTGACGTTTCTCGCATGTTGATACATTGTGACTTGTGTTGATACATTTATGAAACATAATATGCAAACCAGATATCATAATTAACATATGCAGTTAATCAACCCTAAATCTGCATTTCAAATGCGATAAGCATTATATTAGAATTTTGAATGCTAACAATTATAAAGTTGAATTTCAAATGCTATGCTTGAAGTCTGTAATAAGCATTTCAAATGGCATGACATAGCATTAATGAAGCATTATCATAGCATTGCAGTAAGCGCAGCCGTATGTGGGGCCAAAAAGCGGCACCTATGTTGCATTTGGCGTGACTTAATTGGTTGATAGGTTGCCGTTGAGACGCAGTACTTAAATAATTCACTGCCGGTTGCAATTTGGAGATATAGTTTAATATTCAACTGAAACTGCAACTGAGATGATTCAAATTTGACTAAAAATCACTCATAAAGTGAAATTTCTTAAAAATAAAAATAAAACAGTTTTAGGATTGACAAGATGGCAAATCAAGAACCGCCCTAGTGAGAATTTGTTTTGATCAGTTATCTATGTACATCGATATTCTTCCCTTTTCGACCAACTTTTAGTATTCTTACATGCCTCGGATACAGTGACTGACATAAATAAAAGCACAATCTAGGGATTTTCTAATTTTGATGATTCGGATTATTAATCTAACATTGTTTTCAATGTTGTTATCGCATTAAGTTCCATTTAGTTCATAACAAACCAAATATATCTTCTTCTTAGTTAGATGTATGAAAAAGGGTATGACCAAAATAAAAACCCCTATTCATCTGGAAAAGTATATAAGACAAAGACGAGACAATATCAACAATTGCTATGTCCTCCATTTGACTTGATGACTTGTTGAAGACATTTTAGATGGTGAGAATTGATTTGAACAACAAAATATTGTCCTTGTTGGTCACGCCACATTGTTTTCCAGATTCGACCACACATTAAGAAGAAGGAAAAGAAGATGTAGAAAATTGTAACGATTAAAGACGAAGGGAGGAATCGGATGCAACTTTTGTGGCGTCACATTCTGCATGTTTCAAAATAAAAATAAAACCTTTTCATTTGATGTTGATTTGCATGTACTGCACACTTAGACTTTTTTACAGAAATCTGTAAAGTTTTACCGAATTCTCAACAGCTGAACGTTCGGTAATCCGATTTTACGGATTTCGGTGAAATTTTACAGATATTTGTTAATAATTTACCGGATTTCGGTCAAATTTTACCGAAATCCGTAAAATCGGATTACCGAACGTTCAGCTGTTGAGAATTCGGTAAAACTTTACAGATTTCTGTAAAATAACCTGAGTGTGTGAAGCATGTTTAAAAATATTACTGACAAGTTGTACTAAATTATTTTAGCTTGGATTTAATTAATTCTCATTTCTATAACTTAGCACAAGCGTAGTGGCTCAAGCTACACAATTTGGCACGTGTTATAAAATGTTAAATTTATTTGATATACTCGTGCAAATCAAAATATTTGCTTGAAAAAAATCCATTTCTACATATTCATACCTCTACATTTCTTAGAAGAACCTATCTATTGATGAATAAAATTCAAGCCATGATGAAGAGAAATGTTTTACACATTCAATGATATATTTCAACCTATTCAATAAATTTCTGTTATCCATAAATAAGTTATTTACAGCAACGGAAATAACTCTTTGAAGAGAAAAAATAACCAATTTTGGGAACATCTGGATCAACTCGTTCGTGGGTTTAAAAATTACACATTCAATGAATAACGAATAACTAATTTTTAAACACTTTGATTGTTGTTTTTTGTATTCTCCTAAGTTGAAAACGAGCGGAGGGCATTTGAACGGTAGTATCCGATCAGGCACATAATCTTTTACCAAGCTACTCCAGTGCAGGGTAGGCAAGGGGAGAGGGAAACAAACAATCAGCTAGAACAGAAAAATATCATATTCAATTCTCAAATTGCACCCTGACTGAGTCAAAATATTAGTAATACGCACTGTTCTAGCGAACATAGGCAAACACGATCTGCCTTCATGAATCTTTTGTGCAAGATGAGTCAACTTGTTTTGTGTTGCTTTACTTTGATCATTCATTCGTTCCAGAAAGCAGTAAATGTACGTAAGTGCAAACCACTCATTCAATTTCAACGTTCTACCGTGAAGACGAAAGAACAGTCATTCATTTGGAGAATCAATGAAGTGAAAAAACCAAAACTTCTCGAATCGATCCGGCAAAATGCCTTTTCTCGATCACGAAACAATGCGATTTCGGCCATTGTCCGCCTTTTGGCTTCCTTTGCCTTCAGTCATGTTCGGAAATATTTGAAAAAAATCCTGTGGCAGAAAAAATCACTCACGAACGCGAAAATGAATGACTGGTTACTGAACATTCAGTCAAGCAACCAAATTCTCTTGACGCTTGAATAGCCAGGTATGTGCTTTGCTGTGGTGTGAATGAGTTGTGTAGAACACAGGGACAACGGAATTACTGAGCACAGCAAAATAAGTATACACAAATGTGTTGCGTGACCAGGGATTGTTGAAAAAAACAGAGTAGTGCAAAATAGCGAAGACTACTTTATCAGGAAGACTGGCAGCTCTTCACGTATCCCATACAAATGTCAACCGTCACTGCGTACAGCTCCTCTATCTAGCAAAGGTAGAAGCTCAGTATATATGTGTTAGTAATACTCTTCGAACAAAAAGTGGTGTGCGTGTGACCTCATGTCAGTGAAACATGTTAATCTTTTTTGATTAGAAAGAGTAGTGGAAATCGTGCAAATAGGGTAGGCAACGACTTAAGCACCCCGGGACCCTATTCCAAGCACGGGGTTAACGTTAACCTATAACGCTTATTTTTTGCAGTATGGTGCTCCATCTAGTGAAGCACCATACTGCAAAAAATGAACGTTGTATGTTAACGTTTACCCCGTGCTTGTAATAGGGTCTCGGGGTGCTTAAGTCGTTACCTACCCTATATCGTACAACTTTGCATCGCAGCAACACGATAAATTATGTGCATGGTCACAGTAAGCCAACGTATCGATAGCTGTAACAAATTGTCAACAATTCAGCCTGAATAAAGCATTAAATCAGTCAAATCTAGAAGAACAGAATACACCGTCAGCTCCGTGATTTTGATGCATTCCGTTCTGATTTTGTTTACAGCACCACTTTGTCTAGAGAAACCAACTAGCTGACACCGTTAACTGAATGGAGAAGTTCGTCCCGTTTGAAAACCGATGCTCTAAAAGTTGATTTCCATTGAAAGAAATCATCATCTTATTTGATTTTGTTGCTTTCTTCTGGTGTTCAGATTAATCGGGTGCATCTATAGATTTCTTCTTGGGTCTTCTCCGAAATTTAGGAGACGTCGCCAATAAAAATCAAATATTGTATTCATTATTTGTGAAAAATGTATTTACAACCTTAATCGAGTTGAGAGTAGATTTCAGCTTTATTTTTGTCTATGTCTTGTTCTAAGAGTGTGGGTTTTAGCATTCCACATAGACTGTACTGTTTATAGCCCATCTCGAACGTTTTATGCCAATTTCAAGTCAATCTGGGACAAAAAGCGAAAAAATATTAACAGCTGCTGTATCTCTTTGTGTGCGTGTACTGATAGATTGACACGCACTCGGAGATGGCGTTGCGGTTACTGTCGCCTGACTTTTGGCAGAGTTGCCAATCTCTTGATAAAGTAGTCTTCGAAAATAGGCAATAGGTTTCAGAAGAGCGCACAAAACGAATGTGCGAGAGATTTCGTAGCAGCACGAGCAGGGATAAGGTGCGACTCAAATCTCTTTGAGTGCAGCACGCACTGCTAGGAGACAGCACATTAAATTTCAAAGAGACGTGAAGGTGCAGTCTGTACTCCCGTGCACCCTTGTGGTGCCGGGCGCTCAAAGCCGCACATCTAATTTCGAATTTGCTCTCGTCTCTTTGGGCGTTAAAGATTGCACAGGAGACGCACACTTGAAATTGGGTGAAGCACTTGCTTATTTTGCCCTACTCTGTGTTTTTCGACAATCCCTGGCCGAGGGTAGACAAATATTCCAGTCGCAGACCATGGACGTTTCAACAAGACTCGGCATCTTCGCACAAAGCACGACTGAACCAAGACTAGCTGAAAACCAACTTTCCGAACTTCATTACGACTACACAATGGCTCTCGAATCGACAAGACGCTTATCAAATGGATTATTCTCTCTGGACCATTTTGGAGAGCAAGGTCCGAAGTAAACAATACACTACCCTCGAGACGTTGCAGAAAGCCATTGTCCGTACATTCATTGTCATTCGACAGGAAAATTATATTCCCCAAGTTGCCAAAATCAACCGGAGGGTGCGTTTTATTTCCGGCGAGCATTATCATTTTCGAAAAACCTTCCATGTTGAACAGATTTTAACAGTACGCAATAAAACAGTTTATAATGCATATGTGAGGTCTTTTCTGGAATATTGCGGTATTGTCACGGGAAAAAAAATAGAAGCAGTACAACAACAGCGTTTATTATATGCCCTTCATAAATAAGGTTTGAAATCATTTCCCTCTTCCATCATATGAAGCACGCTGCATGCTTATAAACATACAAACATTAAAAGACTGTCGTTAATAATTTATTGTTTCATTTGTAAACGATATCGTTTCCCAGCGCATTGATTCAGCAACGCTTTTATCGCACTAAGGACTGTTCATTTTGTAAAGAGGACACTTTTGGAAACCGATAAAAAGCAAAAGTTTTACTCAATTTTGATGGAATTCGCTGCATCGTGCAATTCAATACACCGACAGACGACTGTCATTTTTGACGTAGGACTTACGTCTTTCATTTCTATTCCTGTATAGGGGCGCCGTTCTAAAATTTCTGAAATCGACCGCGTTACGGTCGATTGGAGATTTTGAACGATAATATCTCCTTTATGGCCAACAGAAATCTCACGTTAAGTATTTCATTCGAAAGGTAGAACATCTAAGCTAAATCCCTGTTGCTAACTTAATTCATTACATTTGTTTAAACAAATTAAAAGTATGTTAAAAAGCATTCGAATCGTGGCAGTTTCATGGATGACGAAATATATTGCAAGCTGGACACAACTACGCTACCGGAGCCGTAGTTTTATAATGCGGTTGTTGGGAAAACGTACCTGATCACATAAGAATGATCGTAATGGAGAAGTTCAGCAAACATGTTCTTGTGTGACAGGCTATTTGCTCATGTGCCAAAAAAAAGTTTGCTGTTTTTCACCACTGGAAAGTTTATCACAAGGAATGCATAGAAAGCGTCTTGCTCCTCTGTAACGTGAACACAACGTCTCCCCACTGTTCTGGCCTGATCTTGCATCCGCTTACTATGCTTCTGCTACGCTGGATCTGATGAAGGAGCACGGTATCAATTTTGTGCAAAAAGAGGTTGATCCACTAAATTGTCCTGAATTGCGTCCAATCGAGCGCTATTGGGCAATAATCAAGCGGCATCTCCGAGAGGATGGCAGAAAGGCACAATCTGTCAATGAGTTCAACAAAATGTGGTCATCTGCTAGCCGAAAAAGAATCGCAGAGAACTGTGGAAAGGCTGAGGAAGGGTATTCGTCAAAAAGTGCACCAATTTCATATCTAGGAGCATTTTGGTGGAAATTATATTTTTCCGTCATGCAGAGACAATAGTGATTATTACACATAAAACCGTTTTTGAATTTGATTACTAATAAACAAAACATCTGCTTCCTCATCCGCTGGGAGGTGCTAAATCCGTTTCTAATTGCAAATTTTGAAAAGCTAATCGAACGAAATCCTCATTCTAAGTTTATGACAATGTACTATCGGTACGTAACTCTGGAGGTGGCTCTTCGAATGTTCCTGATTGTGATTATTATCAAGACTTCCCTAGTTCTACTGTAGTCTTTGATCTTACCATGATCCACTTAGTTCGGAGTACATTCTATGAATTTTTGCAAGTAAGTTTGGCCATATCAGAAGTGACAGGAAGTTTTGCACCGACGGGTCAAAAACAAATGATTCCACTGGATTTGGCGTTTTTAACGAATTTCATAGCACCTCCTTCAAACTTCAAAATCCTTGTTCCGTATACGTCGCATAATTGGCGGCGATAAACTATGCATTAGAGCGAATCGCCTCTCTGCCCTCTGTTCAATTTTTCATCTTTACGGATAGTCTCAGCTTACTTCGGGCTATTCGGTCAATGAGGCCGGCGAAGCACTCACCGTATTTCGTTAGCGAAATACGATCTCTTTTGAGTGCCATGTCAAACAATTCCTACACCATCACCCTGGCTTGGGTCCCTTCTCATTGCTCCATTCCGGGTAATGAGAAAGCTGACTCACTTGCCAAGGTGGGCGCTATGGCAGGCGATATTTATGATCGACAAATCGCCTTCAACGATTTTTTTGCTATTTTCCGTCAACAGGCCTTGATCAGCTGGCAACAAAAATGGGATGCAGGGATTTGAGCAGATGGTTACATTCTATTCTCCCACAGGTATCGAAAAAATCGTGGTTCAGAGGGTTGGATATTAGCCGGGATTTTATCAAGGTAATGTGTCGTCTAATGTCCAATCACTACTCGCTAGGCTCGCATTTCTATCGAATAGGGCTCTCAGACACCAATCAATGCGGCTGTGGTGCAGGTTATCAGGACATCAACCATGTTGTCTGGTATTGCCTCGATTTCGAAATTGCCAGATCTGATCTTTGCGCATCCCTACGGGCCCGAGGGAAACCAGAGAAGGAAGATATCAGAGACTTGGACTATATGGGGCTAATTTACAAGTTCTTGAAACAAATAGATGTATTCGTTTGATCCTCTCTTAGCTGTCGTTTTAACATGTCCACCTCGTCCTCCCGTCCACGGGGCCCCCGTAATACCGCTTCCGTTGTATAGTTACAGCTCAACGCAACGCAACATCTACGCCAGACCAACAGCAACAATTTCACATCGCCAACCTGCCGTTGAAAGCTAACGTTAAGATTCCTACTTCCCCATTCCTACCCGAATTATTGTAATCCCTAACCTCGACCAAGTCGCGAGTTTTTCGGCTTTCCAAAATTAACATAGTTAGTAAGTTATTGTCATTATAAAAATGAAAAAGAAGTCGGCTCCGTTATGCCTATGGCACTTGAGCCTCTCAAATAAACGAGTAAGTTAAAAAAAAAATCACCAATGTTGCGAAGAAATGTTCGCATTTTCCGGTCACAATTTAAAGCTCCTCCTCGAGTCTCATTATTATCAACCAAGAAATGTTCGGTTAACCATTCAACATTATCTTCTGACCACCGATACAAACTTCTATAGTTGTCACTATTCGTGTTACGCCTATTTACATAATTTTTCTGGCGATGGTCGTCTAAATTCATAAACATAGCCATTTTTCAGAATTTTAAATATAAGTAGCGCTGAAAACAATATTTTGTAGCAACGTCTGGGCCAGACTACAAATAAATTGTAGTATTTACTGCTTTTATTCATACCATAACCAAAACATGTTCCACAAAAGAAGTAAGTTCGAAAATTGTAGTAAAGTAAAGCTGCTTTTATTCATACCGTTTTACTACAAAAGTGGTAAATTCTACAAATTTTTTAGTAAATTGTGGATTACTACTTTTTATTCATACATTGTCACGGAGGAAGTACAATAATTTGTATTCAATGCCCTTTGTAAATTAGGTTGGACATAAATTCCACTTCCATCATATGAAGCACGCGGCATATAAAGGCATGCAAACTTTAAAAGAGCGTCGTGAATTTTCAATGGTTTCATTTGTAAACGATACTTCATGAAAACTCAAAGCAAACTCGGAGCTTCGTAATCTAAATCGATTTGCCATAATCCATTATCGCCCTAACGATGCAAAAGTTTAGCCGATAAATCGTACGATAGCCTCTTACGACCAATACTGCGAAACCACTGACATTGTCAATGTTTCGAAACAAAATTAAAGAGAGTTTGAAAAACTCACGAATAAATAGCTGATAAGGAGCAATACAATTGAAAAGACACTGCTTGATCTTAATACGTTCTTCTCTACAAGGGTTAATGAAATACAGATCTTGTATGTCAAAATTATTGCGGATACAGACCTTAGAATACTAAGTTCCCAACAAACATCAGTGTCGTATAACCGCTTGTTCAAACAAGTTTGAAGATGTTATTTAGCTTTCTATTAGAAATGGCGGCACAACTTCTCCAGATTTGTTTGAACAAACGGTTACTCAGCATCGATGTTTGTTGGGTTGAGACCCGGCAATGACATAATTGTGAAGAACAATAAGTTAGAAGTGCCAAGACGGATGAAGACTGGGATTGACCAAAATAGGAAACTATGGCCAATACTGCTACAGTTATCCTACTTGATATTCACACTTTTGTTCTGTTACGTCCGAACAGTTTTTGGGCTGTCAAAAAAATACAACTATTTTGGAATGACAAACATGGTACGAACGAAAACCAGCGATAATATTTCATTAAACACAATGAAGCTATCTAACATTCCTTCAATCATTACCGCCCGGCGATAAATGTTTTCCCGATAAACTACACCCCCCGTACCCCTCGCGCACTTTACATACCGTGAAGTTGTCAATGTTGACGTTGAGGTCTTCGATTTCCTTCGTATACTTTTCCCATTCGTCGTACCGAATGACAGTCAGATACATGTTGACCATTTTGCTGGCAAACTTGGCAAACTGATTGTCAATACAGACGGCATAGTAGCCTCCCATCGAGGCATTGTCGGTGTAGTCACTGGACGCTTGCCACTGGTACGGATGTACAATTTCGCCCCGGGGATTGCGAACCGCGAATCCGGCCATTCCGTCTCCTCCTCGGATCACCTACGGAAGAGAGGGATGGTAAAAACCAGTGTCTCTCCCCAAAATGACATTCAACTCTCACCTGAAAGCTAACGTAGAAAGTACTGCCTGGTTGAACGTACTGGTAGTAGCAGTCCTCCTTGCCAGCCTCGATGTGTACTTTGTAATCCATGGCCACCGCCGGGAGGGTTTCGTACCACGGTCGTGCCTCGGCGGCATCCTGTGATCCGACCAGCCGCACCAGACATCCCCCGAGCAGTCCAAGGGCCACGAGCGCGCCGCAAATCGACGTGTGCCACGTAAAAGATTTCGATGCTACCATGTTTTCGATTCACTAGCCGCTCTTACCTACCTTCTCGTCAGGCAGTTTCACTCTCTGCTGCTCGATCTAATGTATACTGAACACTGACGTCGTCGTCGTCGGCAGGTACCACCGTCTGTCAGCTCTCGCTCAACTGGTGCTCCTTTCACCACCATATCGCTTCGAGTTTGGGTTTTTCTATAATGGTATGCTGCTTGTCTAGGGTGGGTGAACGTGCTGTGGAGCAGCTAAGGCAAGTTGTGTCTGTTCACGTTTGAATCCATCGGTCTTTTTTCCTTGGGAACGGATCATTTGGATGGAATATGTTGTGATTGAACTGTATACACCTTTTTGACTATGGATTGGTTCACAGATTGTAAATTTCAATGTCATTTGACAAAATACAGGTCATCATGACATCCATCTAATATGAGTGAATAAAGGATCCCAAATGCGTCATAATTTGTCATAATTAACGGATTTTTGTCAAAAAGTCGCAAGTAGTATTGGATGCCGTGACGAATAGTAGCTTTTCCATATTTTCAACCTATTTAAAGACTTGGTTCTGGTACAATTTAGTTTGAGTGGATTTCCATCATTTAGCTTCTGAAACTTATTACAGTGTACAGTGAATTATTATTTCATTGCTCTAAGTCTAATATATGAAGAGTTTACCACCTTTAAAATATGTTCTCTCACCATAAATTTCAGACAAATATGTTTGACTAATCCAAAAATTTCATCATGATATCTTAAAAATCATTTTTGACACGAGTTATCGGCATTCTTACAGAACTCGAATGAGTATTCAAGGTCATGTTCGTGGAATTATTCTAAACTTCGAATATACGAACCTAATATATTTCAGGAAAGAAACGCCCTCATTACTCGACCACCTACCCTATCATCTGACGACAGCGAAGTTCTTCAATCAACGTATTTGTAGCCTGCTTCGGTGGTACAGTTGATAATCGGCACCACGCAGCAACGGAGCATGTCAGTGTAGTGGTGCGGCATTTGCTGGAATGTTTATTTTGGCTGACTCTGGATTTATTTCCATACGAACTGCGTGCGTTTGTGTTGAGTTCCTGTCTAGTGGTCGGTCGAGGTACGCTTAGGAAACATATTTGCAGTGCACGGAGGGAATCTGATTTAAAGTAAACTGTCGTGTACAACATATACGTAACATGCTCGCTTTGATTTCCTATCCTAATATATATTTAATTATTTAAAATTACTTCATCGGACTATTGTTGTGTAAATGAAAATTGATGGGGAGATGTC
The DNA here is from genome assembly GCA_034211315.2 of Aedes japonicus. NCBI lineage: Eukaryota > Metazoa > Arthropoda > Insecta > Diptera > Culicidae > Aedes > Aedes japonicus. Next base: position 13,222 of record JASCZW010009161.1, read on the forward strand.
GGTTTAATAAAACTAATGGCCCAAACACAATGATAACGGCAAAGCCCGATCTGAGTATTCCTGCTTGTCGGAAAGAAAACAAGCTAGATCCAAGCCGATTCTAATTAGACATATCGAAGTCATTTTCAGCAACTGTCAAAATTGCCGTTTTCCGTTCCGTTTCCGTTATCATTGTGTTTGGGCGGTAACGGATGAGTTATGTCAATGACATAAACTCAGTAGCAAAAAAGCCAAGCAAATTTTTTTTATCCAAAAAACGCTATGTAACTTTGTCAATTATCAATAGTTTTGGCTAGAGTTTCACAAAACTTTTGCTAATATATAGATCTTACGTGATCAGAAATTTTATAATGATAAAATCTATAGACTTGAAGTTTTGATTACATATGTAAAAAAAGGGGGCAGCCCATATGGCATAAAGTCGTTTGGCATAAGGTCGTTTGGCATAAAGTCGTTTGGCATAATGTCATTTGGCATAACCATAACTTGAGCTAGGTGGTCATTTGGCATAATGCCGTTTGGCATAATGACCATTTGGCATAACATACAACATACAACATACAGCGATCAAGGGTACCTTAGCGCAATAGCAGCCAACTTAGGATCAAAAGCAAAGTAACGTTCATCAATTGATTTTAGATATTTATCATGTAATTTTTTCAACGTAATTGTATTTTATTTTAAAAAATACATACATTGAACTAAATATCTATCTGTTTGACTAATGAAGCATATTACTCTTTGTTCATGAAAAATGCCAAAGTAAGACATTACTTAAATGATTATCGACTATCTGATTATCGAAGTTTGGTATTCCTGGATATGGTTTTCAAATCTAGAGTTTATCTAATACTACAAATAAACCTACACGCTCAAAACACACTTTCTTTCATATGTCTCAACAAACATCGGTGTTGAATAAGAGCTTGTTCAAGCAAATTTGGAGAAGCTATTCAGCTGTTTCTTCTAGAATAGCTGAATAGCTTCTCCAAATTTGTTTGAACAAGCTCTAATTCAACACCTATGTTTGTTGGGGCAATACTATCTCTTTTGTTCTCACGAAAAAGTTATTCAATTTTCGTAAAAAGTGGATCTACTCAACATTTCCGTGTGAGAAAAAGAGATAAGAATTAAATTTTACTCAGTCACTGAGTAAAATGAAACGAGGGTGTAGACTGAGAAAACAATATCCAGAACATAAGACATTGTCATCGCTAGGTTGATTAATCTAGATTTTTCTCCAGAGTAATATTCCCTTCTTTCTAAATAGGCTGTTCATCAAAATATGGCATTCTTCGGTTTCAGGATTAAAATTGAAATTTGAAAATCAAATGCTTTCTTCTCTGATGTTGAACAGTGAATTTTTGGATTGACTGAATATATGGTTTAGTTATGTTTGGCACAATTTATTCCATACCAATAGAAACGCAATTGTCATAAATAGGTGAATATGGGAAGCATTGTAATCTTTCTTGTTTATTAATTAGGTTGTTCTTTTAAGTTTTTTTTTAAATTATTTTACATTCTATGATATAATGAACATCCATAACCACTGAACATGAAAACAAAACAATAACAGTTGATGCAAATCGTCCACACCGGAGTTATTCGTTAATTGTCCAGTGTAACTGTTGAGATTGCGTATCAATTATCAGCTTGTTGAGCTTGTACGTCTGTTTGCGTTTCCAGTATTTGAGCCAAACTGTCATTAAGCCAAATGTTTCTGATGAAACATTAACATACACATTTTCATTCGAAACAATATTTTTCCAACAGTAATCAATGGTAAATAGCCATTATTCCAACTCTATGTCTACTGAATTTTGAATGTCCAAGTTATGCCAAGTTATAATTCCGCCAACTACCAGCTTTCATTTTCCAATATTTATGCCAAATGGTCATTATGCCAAACGGCCTTTATGCCAAATGACCATTGTTTATCCAACATCTTATACCAAATAACAAAGTCACTTTTTGCGTGACATAATTAATGGGCGTTCCCTTAGCTATAGTGTTGTGAAATTTTCAGTCAAAATTACTGATTATTGACAACGTTAAAGAAGGTTGAACATGGCGCTTTCTGGAAGAAAAATTTTGCTCGGCCTTTTTTGATACTGAGTGTAACTGCAAAGTTGACGTAGGATTTCTTGTTGGTGTGAGGACATTATAAATTTCAAGAAATTCTAAATTTCAAGAAATTCCAAATTTCAATCAAACAAACTTTTCAGTTGGGCCAATTGATTTGGTCGTATTTAACATGGTACGTGATTGAAATTTTCTTCTCGGTCTTTTTGGGCAGCAAGACGCCCAGATAAAAATAACCATACAATTACAATACAATAATATAAAATAACATTCAAGTCTATATCCGACCATGAATCTTATTGTCCATGAATCAGATAGAGGAAAAATGCATATTGTCATTACAATAGGTCTACAATTCACTCCATATGCTTGCATTTTCAACAAATGTGAAACAGTACAATGAATAGTAATTGTATAGGAACTTCATCGTCACGGATGTGGCGGCTTTGAGCTGTTCCTCCTTGGAGCGGCAGGAACGTAGTTGGCGGTAGAGCTCTTGAACGAACTCGACCATTTGATCCGAGTCGTAGAGCTGTCCATCGACGGGTGGTTGCGTGGAGGTACTGCAACTCGGATTGCCCCAGCCTGGTGGAGGAGCTGGCACGGGGGCGGCGGCGGCAGCCGCGAATCGTTGCTGAACTGATGCTGACGGGCGGTTTGCATTGCATGGCGATTCGGCACTTGATACCCCCGGAAAGTTCTCCTCGTCCATTCGAGGTGGCTGGCGGCGTTGACAAGGCCGAGACTTGGTGGACGCCTTCTTGCGTATGGCCAAATACTCCGCTCGTTTTGGACAGGCTCGGTTGATGCCTTTGTGGTTAGCGCCACAGTTGGCGCACTTTGATGGGGCACCTTCATCCATCGAGGTGCAATCCATTATTGTGTGTGCTCCGGCACACTTTCCACACCGGGGTTTCATGTGGCAGATTTGGGTCCCATGACCAAACGCCAGACACTTTCCGCACTGTGTCACATCGTGCTGCTTCGGGCGGTATCGGTCCCACTCGATGATAATATTGAAGAGGGCCCGTATTTTCTTCAATTCCTCAATCGTGACGGAACCCTTCTCAAAATGAACCAGATAAAGTTGGTCCCGATGGTTTCCTTGTTGCTGGCGCCTGATCCCGAACACCTTCGGGGGTTTCAATGCCACCGCTTGCAGCTCGGCGAAAATTGATTCCAGAGTGTACTCTGGGAGACCACGCAAGATCACCTTCATCGGCTTGTTTCCGGGTACATCGTGTGTGAAAAACTCGTGTTGCTTTGCAATCAGATGAGCGCCAGCAGCACGGTATTCAGCTTCATTTGAGCACATAATTTTCGTGCCCGTGCTGCACCACTTAAACAGCGGATTTAGCTTAATTGCTGCAAGCTCCGTTTTGAGTGCAGCAATGTTTTTGATCGTGGTGAAAAGCGGTGGGATTTTCAATATCTTCGGTACGTCCTGCACCGGGAGCGCAGCAAACCGATTGCTCGCTAGTAATCGAGCGTTGGGATGCGATAGCCCGTCGTCGTCATGCCGTTGTCTCTTGGAGCAACTCGGTTTCAGTGTGTTTGCAGGAGCTGATGCCGCCGGCGTGGTTGTCACCACTTGTTGACTTTTACGACCCATTGCCACGGCAACAGGTCGTGCGGGATAACTTGCACACGCTTGCAAAGCTTGCTTTTGGCTTGCCACCGCTAACAAGCTGGCAAGAGATGGCGATATGTCGGAGAGGGAAACACGCGGAAAACACTTCGAGATAGCTAAAAACACGCCCGTACGTGTCGCTTGATCGAACTGGAATGGATGAATTACTAAATCGATATGCGAAGGTATACCCCTTTCGTGGCTTCTCCTTCTTCTGTTATTTTTAAGACGGACTTTAACTCTTCGGGTCATTCGTTCCTACCTTCCTGGCTGCCTTGAAGACGTTCCTTACTCAAATATGAAGTCTGTGCTAGGACCATGCTGTGCATCTGGTAAATTAACTCTGGAAAATAGACATTATAAGACATTACCTTGTATGTACGTTATTTTCAATAGCTTCATGTTGTAAATCAATCAATTACAATATTGAAACTGATGTCTAGAAATATTTCAGATAGATTGGTACAAAAATTTTGAAAATCGGTCATGAAATGGATTAGTTATGAACGTTCAAAACCTAAGCATACTTTGTGACCCTTCAAATTCTCGTACTCGCAACTTGTACCACTGTATTGAAAACAAAGACGTAGTCCTACGTCAAAACTGTGAAATTGGAAGCACGGTAGCTACCAAAAATAACTGAATACATCATCAATCAATACCGAATTTCGGTAAAATTTACAAAAACATCAGTTTCACATATAGTGGAAAGATGGACTGTATTCTCAAGCGCCTAAAGAGATCTGGTCTCAGGATTCCGAAGTAATAGCTGCAAGGTTTGGATTATGGGGATATACATGAATGGCTCATCGACGTTTGTTGAAACCATTTAAACAGCGAACGACGTCATGGCTTCCGATGCATTTAGAAGTTAGCTGAGGAACATTCACAGCTAACGATTTTAGAAACATCTGTTGTTGCCTACGTTTTAACATTTGCAGATAAGTCTGGTGCCTTTAAGTCGTTCAGAAAATCAATGGAAAGAATCAAAGAAAATATAATTTTGATCACCGCTTTAGCACGCGAAAATGGCACAGGTTTGTGATTTACACTCTTGGATCGATCAAGTGACCTGCGGACCTTCCGCAGACAGCGAGGCTGGCGAGGTACAGCCACGGACCGATTACAATGGAAACAACTTCTGTTTGCAGCAGAGGCCACGCCGGCCTTAGCCTGATTGATAAGGTAAGTAAGATTTACACTCTCGCGTACAGTAAAGTTTACTGAATTCCAGGGATTTTCACATTTAGCGTCAGTATTTACTATGGATTTACTGAAAATCGGTAAAGCATTTACTCAACAGCGGATTTTCAATGACAGTGCAGTAGTTTAGAAAGTACATCTGTAAAATAAATACAAACATTCAGTAATATTTTCATACGATTTGCTGAAAACTTGTAATTCTTTGACGGATATCTATAAATTGAAGAAATTATCACGCAGTTGAAAATCTTACTTATAAAAATCGTATTTTTCTAAAAATGAATATCAAACTTAGGATTTGGTGTGTATGTGTATGTATAAACATATATATTGTTTTATTGAAAGTTATGCACTTTACTTCTGAAAAGTGTTCATTTTTCATTAAATTGAAAGAAAAATGATCTATAACGAAAATTTATTCGTTGATTGGAAGGTGTTATGTTGGTTCAGTGTGTAAATTTAAATGTGTTTTCTTTTACAATGAAAGTTGTAAAACTCTCAAATCCACCAACACAATGCAAGCCGTCATCGTCGTTGTCATTTTCATTTTTTCATTGTTGTCCGCGTTCGAAACTACTGCGTTCTTCGTTGCTCCCGTCCGCGTTTGGTAAAAATTGCGAGGAAAATGCTTGTTCGTTACCTGTAGAAGGGCGATAATGGATTCCGATAGATATGCTACAATCGCTGGTCGATTTTGGGAGTTCATTCGGAGTAATGAGGTCTATACAGATGGAGAAGAAGTGGTTAAGTTGTATTAGTCTGGGTATTAGCAACAATCAATATGCAACAATCAACCTGAAGTATTAAATTCACCTTGATCGTGATATTGAACATTCCTACCCTTTGTGAAGCTTGGTTTTGACAGTGAAATTGCATAATAAAAACAAGACAATTTGGTCGTCAAAGTAACCGTATCAACTTTGTTGTTTTTGTCACCCGCTAGTCGTTAAATTATATTTCTTGGTTGTGAAAATGTGCAATACAAATATCTCAGCGACTCAGACTGGCCTAGAACGTTTGGGTAAGTATTTTTGGATGATGTGGGTATGGTGGAATTATTGAAAAAATATACCTTTACAGGATACGTTTTGGCAGAGAGTCGAAGTAGAGTTTGGTTATGTACCGGTGCACATAAAAAATATTATGAATTTTCAAGACCTTGCTGCTGCCAAAGGAATAGGAGCAAAGCGTACACACAAAGAATAATAATTGTTAGAATTAAAAAAAACATTGCTAAAAATGAATAGTTGCGTTGGTTCTTTTTCGTAGAAAGCGAATTGCTTTCACAACAAAAACGTTCAAACTGTTCAATCAAAATTTTTCTGCTTGGTATATTTAAAAGTTGAAACTTTCAAACGAATTGTAGAACTGTCAAATCGAAACCGTGGCACCGTTGAAAATGAATACAAATGATGTTTATTCCAAAATAAACTTTCAACGAGAAAGTGTCGTATAATTATACTAAAAATATGCCATTTGCATTGAAATAAAAAATAGCTTTAACATTAAAAGGTTTATTTTTCAGATATACGAAAGAATTTTCAAACCGAAAGCATGGTCTAAAAGCAAATTATTTTTAATCCAAAATGAATTTTCACGACGACATTGTCGTGCGACGAAATTCAAAGTATTGAAAGAAAAATTATTGTAACACAGAAAGGTTTTTTTATGAATCTTTCACACTTTCATAGCATGCTCTAAACAAATTGCGGGTGGTCTGTCTGACCGATTAGTGTAATTGCTAAGGATTCTTATATGTCAGTCGTAGAATATCATCCGCATTCGTCCACTCGATTGGCAATCCGCATTCGTTCATCCTCACGGAGTTCTGACTATAACTCGGCTAAATGGTGCTTCGAATGTACTCCAAAATCACAAACGAATTCTTTCGGCCAGCGATTGTAGTATATCTATCAAATTTCATTATTACCCGTTGTCTGGAAAAAAATATAAGCAAAAGAATTAATCACTTTCCGGAACTACTTGAATTGAAATCCAGCTGACGTACTTTTTTTGCAGAAAACGAACACGAGCAAACCATTTTCCTCGCAATTTTCACTCAACGCGCAACCTAAGCAACGATGAACGCAGTAGATGCGTACGCGGACAACAACATTGAAAAATTGCAAACGATGACGACGACAACATTCTTTGTATTTGTGGATTTGACAGTTCTACAATTTTCATTGTAAAAGAAAACACTTTTAAATGTACACACTGAACCGAAACATAACACTTTCAAATCAAACGAAGAACTTTCGTTGTAGATAATTTTACTTTCAATTTAATGAAAAATAAACACTTTTCAGAAGTAATGTGAAAAACTTTCAATAAAACAAGATTTATTTTTTGTGTGTATGGTGCATTGCAAGAAAGTGTATTTGATGTGACACATACTTTTCATATGATTTCAAATAATGTCCATGAGTTATATGAATTCAAAGTATTTGGCACGGTGATGGTAAGCATATGTAGCACATGAATTTAATGAAAACGAATATTGTAGTAAGGTATGTGCAGCCACACATGAATTTAAAGGAGCATATTTTTTGAGTATACGTTTTATTTTGCTGAAATGACAAGCATTAGCAAACGAACATATTTGAATAAAACTTATTCCTTTAAAAAAAACCATAAAAGCACCAGTTCTATTAAATTTTCATTCATTTAGTTGCAAGCGTAGCAAGGTTTGCACCGGGTTCAGCTAGTGGACTATGAAAAACAATGTCAACGGAACATCTTTACAATTACAAAATAAGGAAGTTTGGAACTTTTCAATCAGCCGTTGTACGTTTGGAAATTTCATTACTGACATACCTGAGTCAATGCATACTTGGCCAGAATGCGAAATTTGGAAGAATAAATAAATTGGACTTTGAAAAAAGTATGGGACCGAATCAAGGGTAAGTCGCTGAGAACAACGTGCCAGTCACGATGTCTTACACACTAGACGAATATGTTTCATCACTGCTGCACTTCGATTTTCAATCCATACCACATGTGTGGCACACTAAGGAACACTTTTGACAGTTGAGCTTGTAGAAATAAAAAAACAGCAACCTTGCCAATATGCATTACCTTGTTGCTAGGCTCAGCATTAAATAACAATTTGGGCTGTCAGCACATCGGCACCTTCGGCACATTACGAGGACTCCCAGAACATTAAATGAAATTTTCAACGCTTGTAGACACACTCAAGAAAAATAGCACCGGAGAAAAGTGTGCTGAGCGATCCACCCCTTGGATCGAATGGTTCCATTTTTTTTCATAGTTCAAACATCATCATATTCAGCCGCTCATATTCAAGAGCCAAAACTGAAAAATAAAAATGTAATTTTCATGGACACCCTGTAAACAACTGACAGTCACCAGAATGACACATTACATCCAAATGGTTTTCTTATTTTTACCGAAATTCATAGCTTAGGGTAGTTTTCAGAGTAGTCCATTTTGATGACCATTCATTATCGAACCTTCACCATATTCGGGCATGTACTACAAATTCGCACCCGTAATAAGCATCATCGCCGAGGTAGACAGTTCGCGTAGCCCAAACCAAACCATTGGACCTTGGTTCCGTTTTATTTACAAACTTGCCATCTATGCTTTTCGCTCTACGTTCTCTACAACAGCATAACCCTGCGCTGGTTGGTAGTTGTAGGTATAATCCCAATCGACATCACCACCAATAGAATCCGTGGAGCTTTTTCAGCTCACTGATACATTCAATGGATATAGGTAGATGGACGGACGAGTGTAGCTCACAGAGATACAGAATATCAGTTCATACAAATCCGTTCGTTCATCGTCGTCATTATTAATTCTTCCCTGGTACTGTTCGCTGCTGGCCAAACCAACTAGCTGAGACTGAAGAACCTACTACTGTGTGTGTGTGTGTGTATAATTGGAAGGAGATTGTATTTTCCAAAGTGCTGAGGAAGTTTCGCAACCCTCGACGGAACTGTTGTAATTTTTCGTTTTCATTTTCTCGTTCGAAATAAATTGGAAAAGCCTTCGCTCGGATGGCGACGAAGGAGGAATTGTATGCCATTCGATTTTTTCTTTCTCGCCTGTAGGAAATTCAGACAGAGACAGAGTGAAAAGCGATGATGACACGGAATGCGTAATATTTTTTTTGATTTCTTCGCATCGCACTTCCTTTGTGTGAAGTCCGGGTGCTACAGAGCGTGAAAAATCGAATTTAGACGAATCCAATGCACACTAACGGTGTCATTCCGATCGTTCGTTATTATCATTATTGAGAACCATTATCGATCCGTCCCCAGCAGGCTGGAAATGAGCTGCAATTGAATTATTTTTTTCGTCTTCTTTTTTCTTTCTGTGTGCTGGTGCGAGTGCAGAAGCAATAGAGCAAGTGACAAAGGAGTTAAGTGTGTACACCCGTTGGTTGGTTTGCATTGTGCAAGTGAAGAACGGTGCGGGGTCGGGTTCCAAGAGGAGAAAAACTTTCTATGAAGAGTGCGCGTAGCGAAGGGAAGAAGAAGCACAGCACAGTTCATGAGTGAAAGAGACTAGTGGGAAAAGGAGTAAGAAAAAGTAGAACGTAAACAAAAACATAAAAATCATAGAAACACAAAGAAAAATAAGGGCGAAAATCCTGTGTGTGGTTCCGTGTGTAGACAAACCGAAAATAAAGCTCACACAGAGAGCGAGAAGTGCGAGAGAGCTTAGCGCCATATGGAGAAGTGGTGTGCGTGAGGCTGGTTGCCCTAAAGGTGAACAAAAGCAGTCAGCAGTGACATCTAGTAGGCAGTGGGTGGTACTGTTCCATATGTCAGTGGCTTTCATTGAAGTAAGTGCGATTTTCACCAGGCGCTTTTGACGTTCCGAAACACGAATACAGCGAAGGCAAGGTCGTTTGTGGACTTGAACCTGGAGGAAGGCTATCAAGAAGAGTGAATAAGTATCATCATCAGGGGTTCCAGCGCGCAGTGTGTGAATGTGCATCTCGTGAGTCCATCCAGAAGGAAGAAGCAGAAGCAGCGCGCAGTAAAAACTAATAGTACTGTTACAAGCGTATTCGTGCGTGACCTGGTGCAGTGAAGTACACCACCAATACCACCGCAAACCCGCTGATCAGCTGTGAAGTGATAGAGTGTGTATTATTTTCTAGCTGCCAGCCAACCAGTAGATCGCATTCGACGTCGTCGTCGTCGTCGTCGCTACTTCTGTCATCAGAAACGTAGTATTTTTTTTTAATACATTTAGAAGCAGCCCCAGTAGCGACGAGGAGTAGGAAGAGTTTAGAGCAGTAGCAACTCTGGGAAAAGGTATAGTATTAGTAGCAGAGCGAAAATATTGCATATGGCTGCAATTGATACCTTTTTTTTTCTTTATTTGTTGTTTTGGTTGCTGCTTTTCGCGACGTTTTAGAAAGTGACGAACCAATCTCGCCAACCAGCGCCTGCTGACAATAAGCGAAAACCTGTAACTTGCAAAGCATTCAAGGGAGGGACTACGGACTGGGATTTCAACCAATTTGCTGCTGAGGTAAGTGCACTGCTGTTGTTATCTGTAATCTTTCGTAGTAACTACTAGTTACTAACGAGCAAATTAGTGAAGAAACTCTAAGGTACAACCTAAATCTCCAATCCCGGAAATCAAAATTCGATAAGGGGGCCATTTTCGCATTGTTATGCTGTTGCAATTTTTTTTCCCCGTCGTCTTGCACTAGTTGTAAGCAGCATTGCCTTGTCTATGTTCACTTTACTGGCGTCGCACATAATCGTGTAGAAATCGATTTGTGAGTACTGTGCGAGCGAGCTGGTCGGGCAGGGGAATGAGTTGGAGTTTTTCAGATGATTTTGCAGTCAACGCTAGGTAGTGCACAAAGTGCATAATATTTACTGCGCTGTCTGCGGGTGCTGTTTCTAGGCTTATCATCCACTCTCTTATTCCCATCGGGCATCATCTTCATCATCCTTGAGGGCGATGCGTTTCTTGGTCTGATATCGCTCGTCTCGTCGAATGGACGAACCGATTTTTTTTTTCTACCCCACTATGCTCTTTGTCTTTCGGATGATGGCACTGGCTGGGTGAAACTTGTCTTTGAAGTGTACACGGTAGCTGAGTATTATCTGTTGTGACCATAGTGTCAATTCTAGTGGTGTTTGTGGTAATTAGTTGAAGGGATTTTATTGAAATGGATTGCATTCTTTGTTAAAATTATTCCTTCGTTATCGCACATTTCAACAGTACAGGTTTACGGTATGATGTTCGAGGTGGAAATAGTGAAAAAAAAACATGAAATCATGCTCAAACCGGAAAAAGATATTAGAATTGCATTATCGATTAGTTACAGCTGATCTCAGCAAGTAAAGCAACTGTAAGTGAACAGTTTAAGTCATGTTAACATGACTTAGTATTAACAGATAACATTTTATGTGATTTAATTCATTTCGTTATATGAAATTATAGCTCTAAAACAGGAGTTTTAGCGAAAAGCCTGACTACATGGGACACAAGAAGCGTTCTTAAGGGTTTATATGTTAAAAATAAAAAGTGAAAGTCTTATATCTAACCGGTTGCTTGCTTTTAACGACGATTTGTAATTCTGCTATCAAGTCGGACAAGATAAGAAGAAGGAATGTTTAAAAATCTTTTCAAACTTCACAATTTACCATGATTCATTTCGAGATAAACCACGTAATTAACAGAAAAAAATGCAGACAGCTCTTTGTTCTGGGAAAACATTGCCTTTACTATTTTTTTTACTGAAATGTCTTCCCAATGCTTAAGAAATGAAACTCAGATTCTTGAGGGGTGATTATAGTTTGCTTGTATTCAGCTTGACGGTATCAAATGGAATCAAAGCATTTGACATAACCGCAGTCTGTGGTTGCTGCGTTTGCTCGGAATGGAACATTTACATTTGCGTGTCTTCTACAAGTTCAACTTCACTTTTTCCAGAGAGTGAGATTCAGCAAATTAATTGATCTGCTGCCTCAAAAAAGAAAATGATGATGTTTATCGGGATTTATCGCATAAAGCTGGAGGGTTGATGCAAGTAAATTTGATTACTCTGATGAACCGATATTGTCAGCCGATATTCGCGCCTAAGGATATTATTTTTCAATAGAAATAATGTTGCCTCTATGCCAAATCTTGCTCATTCCATTTTCGTGAGTAGTGCTTGAGGTACATTTTTTGGCCATCTATTTGGAACGTCACGCAGATTTTGCCCAAATTGAACCCCTCCCCCCTTGTTACGTTTTGTCACTATTTAATGGGAGTATTTAATATTGCTTATTGGTTTCGCAATTAGTTTATTGCTTGTTCTCAACTTAATGTTCTTAATGCACTTCCATAGTTATTGAGAGCTTTCGATGCCAATTTCCATTTTTGCACTAGTATGATTGTGAGGCAAGTACAATCATACCCTATGCCCAGGGAGTCGAGATATTTTCCTTAACGAAACATTCCTAGACCAGACCGGGAATCGAACCCAGCCACCTCCAGCATGGTATTGCTTTTTACCGACTAAGCTAAGGGAGCACCCAGGATAGGTTCCTCCAAAAGGTCACATTCTCCTTCGTGGGATACTTCTTAATGAAGGAGGCAAGTTACGGCAGGCACATTGTACTTGCTCACCGATAGCCACGATGGAAAGAGAAGTGTCTTGGACATTCCCTTCTCACTAGTCGACAGCCACAGAAAGGCCTTCCTCGAGAATTGAGAATGGAAGATATATTTGACCACGTCGCGCTTTGCCGAAAAGATGTATTTCACCAGCACCTTCAGCCGCTCCATTTGGGTGATTGATAGTGCTGCCATTTTTTGTTGATACCCAGCAGGATTGCTACAATCGGATTCACCACCTGGTGGCAGGATAATCGCATGCAGAATCGCTTAAATCAGTCAATTTGTTTAATGCATACGTTAATTGCTACAAAATAAGAAGGACCTAAAGAATATGTGTAAATTTGAAAATGCCAAGAATCCTTGAAATATAAAAGACTCCTTGAAACTTTGTGACAGTTTGGTAACGGAAAAAGTAAATGAATAATGCTCCTGAAACCAATGTATTTGAGAGTATTAGTTAACCTAACTTTTGCGAAACCATTCCATATACCTTGTTCTTAAATAAAACACTTTCCTCAACCACTCTGCGAATAATTTGATGGTCTATGGACTATGACAGTTTGTCACATGACTATAGACTGATTCCACGCCAAATCGGTCGGTCACCAAACTCAACTATCTTCGATTTTGATGAAACTTGGTACACGTCTTCGGTATGTTGAAAAAAAAAAATCCACTGGTGTTAAGATTATTTGGATTCAAGAGTAACTTTTGAGATGGGTGTATGTTTTTTTCCAACATTTTACTTGAAAAATCGTAGTTCAAAAACCATTACATTTAGAGAAAAACTTTATATGGGGAGTTGTAGAGAACTAAAAAGGCTTTGTAAAAAAATGTACACTGAAAAAAAAAAATTTTTCATAAAGAAAAATCGAAAATAAATACTAAAAATCAAATATAAAAAAACATATTTTTAATATTTTTCAAATTTGTTTTGTGGAAATTTGAGAAAAAAGACACGTTTTGAAAAAACTCTAGGATGGACGCTCTTATAATAAAAAAGTTTTCCGAAGAGCGAACTTTGGTGCATATTTCAAATTTTGGTTATTCATTATTATAAATGAAAATTAATTATACAATATGATTTTGGAGATCATTAAAAACAATAATGATAATAATGATAAATCACCTGAACGCAACCGTTTTCGAGATTTTTCGGATTTTATTTCAATAGAATGAAAAAACCTCAGAAAATTCGCTCTTTTCTTAAGTTAATCGAGATTTCCACCAGAAATGATAAATTTTCCAAGATCTTCATATTATAACGTTCACATTACTCTAATGTCCTCTTTTCTTTTGATATCAGGATGATAAGAAGACTCATTTGAAAAGAACAAGATAAATAGCACTATTGTTTTAATATTGCAATCAATATATTTATAATTGTTTTATGGCTGTATCGGTCGGGCCGCTCAGAGAATGAAGGGAGCGAATTTGCTAAAGCGATGAAAGTAACAGCGAGATAGATGTCGCAGGGGCGACAAGTGTGAAATGGACAGATGATGAAATTATGCGGAGGGTCATATAGAAGAAGCATATTAATCGAACTGCTGACTATTTTGCCAAGCTCCAACGATGTTAGAGGTCGGGTGTAGTGTGTGAAAACTACACTCCGAACAGTTCGGTGATGTAGCGATGAAAGTAACACATATTGTTTAAGGTAGGTAGACAAATAGCAGCTATAACGTATGTCAGGTATATCTTCTCATAAAAAAACAGCTAATGTACGCTGCCTGTAAACTACCAGAGATGTTTTATACCTGCATTTCCAAAGGTACCACAGCCAATATATATGCTCATACATAGTCGCATTCATCAGTAAAATCTATCTGAGTGAACTGAAAATGGAGTTTAACATGAAGAAGTGTTGTATGCCGTTTCCCACTAAACGGTGCTCAAAAAACCTTCGTAAATTAACCGAACAAAATGTCAAAAAACTCAAGTTTATGGGCAAAACACATTTGGACACTTCTTTGATGATTTGTGATAATTGTCGTTTGCATTTAAATAGAACGGAACAATCCCATGCTGCAATTTCGGAGCCTAGTGAGAAACCATCAATTACTAACATTATGGATCCACAACCATCTACATCACGGCAAGTAGACTTGTATGGTCTCGAGGAAACGCCATCGGCAATATCATTAATGTCAGTGCCATCTGATAGCAGTGTGCAAGATTATTCAAGGCGCCATAATATTGAGCTATTTAACAAGGGCGTAGCTGGAATCAACGTTTCGCCAATATCGGCTAAAAAGTTCCTGAACGTAAATTATGCCCGCAAAAAGTTCAAAGATGTTTCAAACGGCATTCGGACACACATATTTGGGGATCAAGCGGAGGAGGATGACCTGGAACAATTGAAAGTGAAAGCAGCCGAATATGACGAAATAATCGCGCAGCTAAAGGACCGGTATGCTGATCCAGAAACTTCGAGGGACGATCAAGTAAGGATACTTTCGGTTTTACCACAATCTTGGACAAATCAAAGAGTAATGGCAGAATTTGGAATAACAAACAAGTACATCGTATCACAAGCTAAATTCCTTGCAAAGCACGAAGGTGTTTTAGCTGCCCCTAACGAAAAGCTGGGACACGGTCTGAACCCGGAAATAAAAACCAAATTTTGCAATTTTACGACAGTGATGAGATTACACGAGCAACCCCTGGTATGAACGACTACGTTTCAGTGAGGAGTGAAGGTAAGAGGGTTCATATTCAAAAGCGCCTTTTAGTTTGTTCATTAAGAGAAGCTTTCATTAAATTTCAAGAGATGCATCAAAATGCTGTTGGGTTTAGCTCTTTTGTAGCACTAAGACCAAAGCATTGCAAATTACTTGGCAGCACAGGTTCTCATAACATTTGTGTTTGCACCATTCATGAGAACATTAACTTGATGCTTCATGGTCTTAGAAAATATTCATTCGAGAATGATTATAAATTGTGTTTTGAAGAAATATTATGTAGCTCATCAACTAGAACTAAAAAATGTTACCTCCGTGAATGCGAACGATGTCCAGGCTTTTCAGATTTTGAGAGTAGTTTAACAGACAAATTAGAAAAACGTGGTTTAGTTGAAATATCTTTTGAGCAATGGATTTCAACTGATAGATGTAGTTTAGAGACACTTGTTAAACCAATTGATGAATTTATTGCTTATTTTTGTGAAAAGTTGGAACAATTAGTATCCCACGATTTTGTCAAATCTCAGCAGTCTAGTTTCTTGAGAGATTATAAAAGTTGTCTTAAAGACGGCGAAGTAATAATAATTTGTGATTTTTCTGAAAATTATTCATTTGTTTTTCAAGATGCTGTTCAAAGTAGTTATTGGAGTAATGGAGCAAGCTCACTATTCACCCTTTTGTCATTTATTACACGGAATCTGGAATACTTAAAAATATCAGTTTCATTGTTATCTCAGAAGTGTTGAAACATGATACGATTGCGGTGCAGGTAGTTTATTTCAAAACTAATAAGCTTTTTGCAAACAAAAATTAAAGTAAAGAAAGCTACGTTTATGTCTGACGGGGCAGCATCCCAATATAAAAATAGGAAGAACTTTGCAAGCCTTTGTAAGTTTAAAAAGAAATACAATATTGATGCTGAATGGCATTTTTTCGCAACATCCCACGGTAAGGGACCTCGCAGATGCAATTGGTGGTACATTTAAACGAATGGCAAGATATGCAAGCCTTGCTGTACAACATGAACAACCCTATAAAAAGTGCATTAGAGTTATTCGAATGGGCGAACCAAAAAAGTGATGATTGTTTAACAAAAATGTCGTTTTGTTATGTATCACATGAAGAGCATGAAGAGTAGCAGAATGGAATGAAATTTACCGACAGACTAAAACGATTGCAGGTACACAAAAGTACCACTCATTCGTTCCAATTTCAGAAAACGAAGTTTTTGTAAACTGTTTTCGAATGACGAAGAAGGCAGGATTCATAATATATATAAAAGCAATCAATAGTTTATATAATGTTTATGTAATATTATCAATGACCGAGACTAATAAATGGTATATATAAATATAAATCCAACCATAATTCATTATTTTTGTCTTATAACTTTAAGTGAAGCTTTTTCAATCGACGAGCTGTTAAGAGTAAGTAAGAGGCACATACATGTGTTTTAAAAGGCTAAAAACACAAGAGAAACAATCGTTAGCTATTGTTGTTTTAATATCACGAGTAATTTATGAAAAGGGCGTATTTTTTGAGGTTTTGAAATTTTATTGAAAGAAAATCAGAAATATCTTGAAAACGGTTGCGTTTACATGGTTTATCATTATCATCATTATTGTTTGTAATGATCTCCAAAACCATATTGTAACATCAAAATTTATTTATAAGAATGAATAACTAAAATTTGAAATATACACCAAAGTTCAGCTATTTGAAAAACTTTTTTATTATAAGAGCGTCCATCCTAGAGTTTTTTTAAAACGTGTCTTTTTCCTCAAATTTCCATACAACAAATTAAAAAATATTAAAAATATGTTTTTTAGATATTTTATTTTTAGTAATTATTTTTGATTTTTCTTGATGGAAAAAATTTTTTTTTTTCTGTGTATATTTTTTTAAGAAAGGCTTTTTAGTTCCCTACAATTCCCTTATATAAAGTTTTTCATTAAAAGTAATGGTTTTTGAGCTACGATTTTTCAAGTAAAATGTTGGAAAAAACACATACGCCCATCTCAAAAGTTACTCTTGAACCCAAATTATCTTAACACCAGTGGAATTTTTTTTTCCAACGTACCGAACTCATGTGCCAAGTTTCATCCAAATCAATGATGATCGGGTATGATTTTTGGGATTTCCGCACATTCTGGATGGAATCCATCTATAGTGATTTTTAACCGACTATGATCATGGTCAAAATAACCTTCAAAAATAGTCCAGTCAACAGGTCAGAATAGTCTTTATCACCATAACCATAGTCAAGGATGCCATGAATGCGTGGAATTCGACAATTTTCATGGTTATTGTAACCATTATAAGCAAAAGTCATCTTGACCATGATTTAATTATCGGGACAACCTTGAATTTTTCTCAGTGCATATTCTTCACGGAATTTTTTGTCAAAATCCTTAATACGCACAAATACAGACATTTTTCAATATTCCCTAACGACATTTTCAGAAACTATCTGTCATCCCTGCATGCAACGGTGACGGTTTCGATGTCTGAAATCAATGGTTGATTCATTGGTTTAGGTAGTCTGTGGTAGAATGGTGTTATCTTGCAATCATTATCATTTCATAATATTTTGAAATTGTTTTTTCAATGGTTGCACTTGTCAGAATTTAAAAAAATAATGAAATGCGGGTATATTATTATATTCTTCAGCGAAAAACGTCATAATCCACATACCCCTAATATACCCTTTTACCAATCCGATCAATCCTTGACCAACGGACACTTCAGGTAGCCTCCAATTGCTATAATAGGCGCAGCTTCTGGTGCGTCAATTGATGCTTCTTTCATATCAACTTAATTTACGTCAATCCACTCGAACTCGTCAGCTCCTTTTGGAAGATCCAGAATTTCCAGCTGACGACTTGCAACGAACCGTTTTGGATGAATTCTTCCTACGTTTCGTCTCATTCTGTGTTCTTTCAAAATCTCCTGGGATGCAACATTGAGTCCACATATGGCACATACTCTGTTCTTGACAGAACTTTTATGAGATGAGCACTAAAGATTATATGGGAGAGTCTTGAAACCAGTCAATGATTTCGGTAAAATTTTATGCGCGTCAATTTAATGTAGGACAATTGCGGATGGGAAATATTGTATATTTGGTATCTGGTATCTTGAATTATGTCACCTCTTTGATGCTCAGATAATTGTACCAACGGAATTAGCGGTGGCCAAAACCTTCTCGGAAGCACCGTGGCTAGAGAGCTTCTAATAGGTGTACAGCAAGTTCTAGAAATAAAGCAAAACCAATGGGTAAGTAACTTGTTACCTTTTAATGTTTTATGAGTTGATTCCTGTCATCACATTTCACAGTTTGGAGGCAGTAGAGGCTGGTTTTGACGTGCATGTCGAACCAGCTTTGATCCGGGTCAATGTACGTGGCTCATCAATTTTCATGATAGAATCGAACTCTTCCAATTCTGACAGCCGCTGGAAGTCGGCAACATGGGAGAAGGCAAAAGTAAATGCGTGCTTCCCTGATCAGATGGCAGTATAAGTTGGTCTTGAGTACCTCACTGGTTCAGCTTGCCCCAATCCGTTACGTTTAACATCGATATCAGCTGTGAAGGAATCCCTTGTTTATTAGCTGCTGTAAGTCCTATTACAAACATTTCTTCGTTGGAAAGCAAGCTCATCTGGCCCAACCATTGAAGCAATCTGCTCAAGAGATCTTATAGTAGCAGTACAAAACCGCCCATCTTGGTGCTCACTATGCTTCGCGTAATTGGCCCGAATCCATTTAAGCGGCACAGTTTTGACGTGCCGTTTGCCCTCTGTTGTATTTAATCAACGAGGAAGTATTCGGAGATAAGTTGCTGATCTCCTGAGAATACAATCTTTTTTATGTAGAGCTGACGTTAGCTCATCCAGAGTATTAACTTTGATGCTTCCGTATTGCCGGTTTTCTAGAGCTGCTGAACCACGCGTCAATTCACAATTCACGACGTTTTTCCTTCGCTTGTTATTAAGCCAGCTGAATCTCGTTCTTTAAGAACATGTTCAGTCAAATCATTCAGCTCACTTTTAAGCTTTTCTTGTGCAGGTGCTGGACGCTTAGCGCAACCGGAGGTGCTGGGCTGTGGTGAATCATTGATGGGTATTTCTTCAGATATGGGTGGCATTTCTTCATTTGTTCATTTGTTAGTTGTTGTTAACATCAACAGGCTCAATGATGTTAAAAATAAATTCAGTTAAAGCGTAGGGTCACATAATAAAAATACATGTACATAAATACGGTCATATCGTTATTCAACACTGCAAGCGCCATTGAGAAACGTAGAAAAACGCCAACGCAGCATCTGTCATGAAAGGTGAAAGGAGAGACCCGGTTGAATACTCGCTGTAATCCACCGATGGCGCCGTTTATGCTGTAGTTGGTACGGTGAAGAGGCAGTCTCAGCATCATGTTGTTTTGAAGCGCTCTAGGTTGAACGTTAACATTTGTTTACTCCAAGATTACAGAGCGGTCTATTCCGCCACTACATATTTGAACCCTCTCCATGGCTGGCTTTTGTACCTGGACGCTGGTGGGAGGGCCTAATCTCATGTTAACGATTCATTGGAGATAGCTGATTTATGATAGGTGTCGCTAGATCATGTCATTGTATGACCTTCTAATCTAATGAACCATTCATGAGAGAGCCAAAGGTCCAGCCACACAAAGCAGTGATAATATCACACTCGCTCTCTCTCTCTCTCTCTCTCTCTCTCTCTCTCTCTCTCTCTCTCTCTCTCTCTCTCTATTTAATAGCCGCGTCGTAGCACGCATGTATACAGGCACTGGAGTTGAGTGTGATATCGGCGGGTTGGGCCTGCAAATCACTAAAAATTTAATCATAGATAGATTAATTCAATTTTGAAAACATTTAATATTCATTTTGGGGTGGAAGTTTGAACTCCCTCTCGTGGGTCAAATTTTTCACCTTGTCGACGGTGAGAGGCTTATCTCATGCTATAAACATGCATGTGAGACCAAAAATTTGACCAGTAGTGAAAGTATCACATATTCTAGTCATTTTTTCACTGCCACGTCGTAGAACGTTTATATAAAGGCACTAACATCAGGTGTGATACTGGCCGCAATTCACTCTTAAACTTCTTACTTTTTATCTTAGGGAAACGACTAAAAGTACACTTTTCATCTTCGTGGCAACTTATGTTGTTATTTATCCATATGTTTTATGGAATGAATAACCAAAAATACCTGATTTGATAATGGTATAATAAGTCAATGTAATTGCAACATCTTCGAAAAGGGTGAATGTTTTGTTCGAGATAATCTGACTGTTCGAAATGAAGCACATAGCCATAGAAAAGTGTTTCTTTAAGACGGACGATGACAGGCAGGTACATAAGAAATCGGACGCGGGGGGCCCGCTTAGGAAAGACCTTTTGGTGCAGCAGAATAAACCTTTCCATGTGATGAAGTTTCTCAGAGGCGGATGGTTTTCTGTCTCCATGGGGGGCTCTGGGGGTTTATTGCTGGAGCGGGTGGTGGCGGGCTTTGGGAATGGGGGATGCAGGTCTGGGAACGAGCGGGGGGCGTCCGATCGGGCACATGATCTTTTGCCGAGCTGCCCGGTGCGGGGTGGGCAAGGGGAAGGTATCCTCCATCTTGCCTGCCCTGCGTTGGGTGGTTTGTTGGAGGATTGTGTGCGCGATCGGATACTACCGTTCAAATGCCCTTAGCTCGTTTCCGGCTTGTGTCTTTCAGTTTCGAGGCCTGCCGTTGCCCTATACGGAGCTGTCAATGCTTTCTCTTCGTTTCTCTTCGTTCTCGCGGTGGATTGCGGTGCGCTCCTGGAGCCTCTCATGGGGATGGGAGATTGTCTGCTTCTGACGAATTTCATCATAGATCGGTACTCCGCGCATGGGAGAAAGCAAAAAAACAACAAGCTGTACAGGGCACTACTAAGGTAAATTCTTTCTACCAATGGCTGTAAAATGAACGCAATTTACATGGGACAACCTGACCGACTTACCCTTATAACACATCTAAAAATGGAAGCTCATTACATACTAATTCAAACTTTTAGGAGTATTATTAGAAGAAACCGCAGTCCTGTAAGTAGCCCGATATCGACCTTTTG
Source organism: Aedes japonicus (assembly GCA_034211315.2). Taxonomy (NCBI): domain Eukaryota; kingdom Metazoa; phylum Arthropoda; class Insecta; order Diptera; family Culicidae; genus Aedes; species Aedes japonicus. The sequence continues at coordinate 34,539 of JASCZW010009161.1, forward strand.
AAAGCATTTGGATGTGATGAAGTGTTGGGTTTGGATGTACAGGGGAAGGGCTGTACAGAGAATTTGTTGGACAATACAAGGCAACTTCCACGATGAGATTTGGTTTTTGAAATAGACATTTCATAAGATAGGTCCATGTAATGTTACAAATATTCCAAAATCTAAGAGGTACAAATATGGACATTGATCCCGCTCTCAAAAATTTGAAATATTTTCAAGAAGTCGGAATAAAATCCTCATTATAAAATGGCCAATTGAGCGCAATATCAATTACTACTAATTCGTTGTTTTCACATGGGTTTCCTTTTAACTTTTTAAGCATTAGTACTTCATTCAGGCATAAATCACGAATTAATGTACCAGAAACTGGACGAACACTTATGTCTACCCAGTGAAGGGCCCGGATACGACCACCCATAGAGTATCGCACAAGCTGACGAGTGCAACGGGAAGGACTATAGGTGTATAGACCTGGGGTCAGTCCCCAGATACGTAATCTTAGCAGGAGAACACGGGCTATACACTGAACAATTACAATTACAATTACAAAGAAATGAAGAGTCGTTGTGAAAATATCACCAACAATCTCATTGCATGCCACTAACATCTTTTTCTCTTCTTTTTTTATGCTACTAACTCTATGCTGGCGGGTTGGCAACCAATATGGCTCCGAGTGGTTGCGAAGTTCAAGCACCGGACGCGGTCTAAATAGCCGAGAATCGCGGTGAAATGGAACGACAAAAGTACAAAGGACCTTCCCAACCATGACCTACATGCAGTTTTTGTAAGGAAAGGATGCAAAGACTGCACACAAAGAGAAGTATCATCAGTCAGTTTATAAAAAATCAAACAGAAATCAAATAACACAGAAATTTTATTAACAACATACATATGTGTGAAGAGAACTTACGTAATTTAACATAAACACATTAAATATTTCAGGTCATTTTGTAGCAATGCGGCCATCTCATTCCAAGACTTCTACAAACCCCTTGCCCTAACCTAATCCTTATCCTTTCCCATGGTATTCAAGTGGTCCGCATAGACTAGTTCGCCATTACCCCTTCCTAACTCTCGGCTTTGGATTGACTTGCGCTCTCATTGACCCACCAAACGCTGCAAAATGAAAATGAAAATGAAATTTTGGGGTGGAAGTTTGAACTGTGTCATAGAATTTCCTAGACCGTGGCCAGAAGTATTGTGGTTTTGTGGGATGCAGAGGGCCCGTTTAGGAACTCAGAGTATCGTATCACTGGGGTTTGTCATAGGTGTGTTTGTTCAGAATAAAAGAAGTGTGCTACCGGCGGACTTTGCCGCAATTTACGCTTAGATGAGGCTAGAAACAGTTTGTAGACGCCTGACATCATGTAGTTAAAGGACACAACAGGAGGTGCAGTTTTCATTGGCGTGGCAATTCTTTCATTGTTGTTTATTCATTGATTGTCATCAAGTAAACATCAAACATACCAAATTCCATTATAAATTATAGTTTAAATATGTGCTGACTTTCAAATTATAGCAAATCATAGAGAGATGTTACTTTGATATAGCAACTTGCAGCGTAAAAACAAAATGAAATTTACAGTGGCATCTCAAATACTCTGGTCACATTGATACGAACTACAGGAAATGGCTATCTCTATCTTTTCTGGATTTACCGTATATCATTGTAATGCAGAATTGTAAATTAACCATTTTAGGTTCACTTTCACCTTCTTTTTTACTTTAAAAAAGTTACTTGAAAAAATATTTTTGAGCGTGTTAGTAGAACGATTGTGATTAGGAAACAAGAATAATTTCAAATTAACACTTCATTTGATCACTTTTTAAAATTGAAATAAAACATTGAAACACTTTTTTCAAATAATCGCTAGTAAGCGCGAGCAAATTCTTTCAAATTCCACTGGAGAAGGCTTATTTCTGACAGATAGGCCTATTTCGTCTGCAACTTACAGACTTTTTCAATGTCAAGTGCTGGACTTATGATTTTCTTTTTGTAGCATTTTTAACCGGTCCAAAACGCCCTACCTTAACCACCTACCCTAAACTATCCTTGTTCCATCCCATGGAGTTCATGTGGTCTGAATAGACTAGTTCGCCATTACCCCTCCTTCACCATCGGCTTTGGACTGACTTGCGCTCTTATTGCCCCACCAATTGCTGCAAAATGAAAATGAAAATGAAATGAAAAAACAGCCAATCCACCAAACTGTCCAGAACTTCACCCAATAAAGAAGTACTGGGCTCTAGTTTAGCGGAAACTCTTCGAAACTAAGAAGAAAGCAAATGGTACCGATGATTTCAAGAGTATCTGAGGATACCGTACGGAACCAACCTGATGGCAGGTGTACCATAGAAAGTTCGAGCATTTTACAGAAAGAAGGATTAACGTATTAATCAACTTTTTCTAATCTAGATACAGCTCTATTATTGTGAAATAACCAAAATAAACGGGTTTGTTGAGTTATTTATAATTTTGTTTTTGCTGCTATTATTTTGGTGTCCGAATTTAACGTGGACAGGCTTTAGTTTGTAACGTAACAGGCATACAAAAACAGAATCGAATGGTATGTGACACTTGGCCTATTGAGCCGCGGTAAAATAATCGTTCTTTGTAAGAAACAAAAACTAAAAGTATTGTTTGGTATGCCAAACAATTTTTACCTACATATTCAACTAGATTATATAAAAGAATTGCTCTGTAGCCAACTCAACCACATAATTGATTCGATTTCTTCCTCTCTTTATCTATCCCACCCGCAGCTTGAATGTTAAAACAAACTCAAAATTGCTTACGTTCGGGAGCAGCACGGCTCTTCTGCAAGGTCCTCCTCGTCCTCAGAAGAAGACCTCAATGAACGACGAGCAACGGTACCGAGCACTAGCAGCAGCAGCACGAGCCAGCATCAGCCGACCAGCCTCCCCCATAATCCGCAGCAGCGACCGCACCACTCCCACCAATCGAAGCGCCTGCGTCCCTCAACTTCGTCCAATTCCTCATCGTCCACAGCCTCGCCCACATCCGCTGCTGTAGACCAGCAGCCCCGACATCGTAGCACTGGTGCTAGACTCGATTCGGAAGTGGATCAAAAAGAGGAAAAACTGAGCCGGCGGCAGCGACACCGAGAGCACCGAGAGGATCAGGAAAAGGACAAATCCCAACAGCAGCAGCGTAGAAAGTCCCAGCGACGTAGGAAGCAGTCTCCGGCAGCGGACGAACATAGCAAATCTCGTTCAGGGGACGACAAAGAGGAAGGGCTCGAGGACAAAGAGGAGGGATCCTTTGCCAGTCCGCAGAGCAAACGACGAAAAATGTTGAACGAGAACAACAATCTCAATGGGACGCTGCCCTCAACCGCCCCAATGGATTCGACCTCGTGCGATATGAACGGCCACAACACCACCAACAATGGGCAACCGGATGGCGAGACAAACACTGACGTAGTTGCAACCAATGGCGAATCCTCTGCCCACCGAAAGGTAGTGAAGCTAGATAAGACTAATCAGGAGATTGTCCGATTGATTGGACAACACTTGAAAAACATTGGACTGGAACGAAGCGCCGAGGCTTTAATGCAAGAATCCGGATGTTGTCTTGAGCATCCATCTGCAACAAAATTCCGCCGACATGTCCTGTCCGGAGACTGGACCAAAGCTGACCATGACCTGCAAGAACTGCAGACCATGGTCGACCCTAAGACCGATCGTGCCGGTATGAGCGAGATGAAGTTCTTGCTGCTAGAGCAAAAGTATTTGGAGTTCCTCGAAGAGGGCCGCCCTATCGATGCATTGCATGTACTCCGCAACGAGCTAACCCCGTTGCAACATAATACACCCCGTGTTCATCAGCTGTCGTCGTACATGATGTGTACAAACAATCAGGTGGGTAGTTACCGAATAAGCGACTCAATAAGCGACACTGTTTAACATCTTCTTTAAATTCTTCCCTTATTTAGGAACTCTACCAACGCGCCAGCTGGGAGGGCAAAGGCGTCAAGTCACGCACCCGACTGATGGATCGTCTTCAGTCGTACCTACCGGCCACAGTAATGTTGCCACCGCGACGCCTACGCACCCTGCTGGCTCAGTCGGTGGAAATGCAAACCGAACGCTGCCAATGTCACGATATGGCCTGGAGTACCAACATCGACAATGTTTCGCTGCTGGTCGACCACAATTGCTCCTCCGAGGGCTTCCCGATGCAGGCACTGCATGTGCTGAATGACCACTCGGATGAAGTATGGTTCTGTAGTTCTCACCCAATGGCCTACGGCTGGCAGCGGGATCCAAGGACAATACCGTTATCGTTTGGGAAGTCGATCCTGTCAAGTTGGTCCTGAAGAACAAACGAACCTTTGACGGGCACACCTACGGTGTGTCGTTCATTGCCTGGAGTCCGGATTCGAAGTACTTTATTGTTTGCGGACCGGAGGATTGTCCGGACCTCTGGATCTGGGACGTTGAACAGGAGAAGCTTATCACAAAAGTGTCGCATTCTACCGACGATAGTCTGACCTGTGCTGCCTTCAACAAGGACGGCACCCGTTTTGTGACCGGTGGAACTCGTGGTCAGTTCTACCTGGTAGACTTGGACGGCACGGTTCACGACAATTGGGAAGGAGTTCGCGTGAATGGGTTAGCTTTCCGAGCAGATAACAAAACTATTCTGGCTGCAGATACCCACTACCGAATACGGGGCTACAGTTTCGACAATCCACGAACCGACTACAACCTTGTCCAGGAGCAGTGCCCCATAATGACGTTCTCGGTCAACTCAGCCGATCGACTAGCCCTGCTGAACATCTCCTCCCAAGGACTGCATTTATGGGATCTCCAGGACAAGTGTCTCGTTCGTCGTTTCCAAGGCGGTAACCCAGAGCAGCTATACGATTTATTCCTGCTTTGGCGGCGTGAACGAGAGCTTCGTGGCCAGCGGTAGCGAAGACAACAAGGTTTACATCTGGCACATCCGCCGGGAGGAACCGCTGGCGACGCTGGTAGGCCACACCCGCACCGTCAACTGCGTCAGTTGGAACCCGGTCTATCCGTCCCTGTTGGCGTCCGCTTCGGATGACGGCACGGTGCGAATCTGGGGACCGAAGCAGCCTCAGCTGGCCTGGGCCGCCAGCAGTAACAACGGCGACAGTGCGTCGATCGCATCCACCAGCTCCACGGCGTCGTCCTCGTCGACGTCGTCGTCGGCATCGTCCGGGACGAATAACGATCTTATATCGAACTCTTCATGGAATATCACATAATATTAGGTAAGTGGAGGGGTTTTTGATTTTGTTTTCATGGGGATGGGTCAGTATTTTGTTTGTTTGGAGTGGTTTTCCGGTAGACAGTTGTAAGCAGGTGATTATTTTACAGATTATCGATGTTGTGCTAGAGCTTATAGGTAATTTTACTCATTTTATAAATGGAAATGGAGTTGGTGATAACGCATTCTCCAAGTCCACTGCTAAGTGGGTAACCGTCGGATGTCGATCGGGATGGATCCGGAAAGATAAAATGCGCCATACTGCTTCGTTGCTGCTGATGTAGCGTCCTAGCTGGTGTTGCTCGATTTCTTCGAAAGGTTCTGATGCACTACTCACCTCAAAAACATCCATATCGCTCCCCTTGTCACGTATTTAGTGATGTATTTTATGGATTTCACCGAATAGAAGAATTCAACTTTTATATGAGCTTTGAACGTCTTTGACACAGCAGCGGTGAGTAAGACATAATCCTGTTGTTGATGACAACAGCAAAAAGATCTGGGTCAAGCTCTCGGTCCGAAATCTCTGCTGAGATTACTTGATCGACTTGATCTGGTGTCATTTTGTTCATAAGCCAGATCAAGATGTGCGCGTGTGGCAATCCTCTTTTCTGCCACTCAACAGAATACATCCAGCAACGTGTTTCGCCGAAGACAAATGTCAACGATGTTCAACGATGTAGCTAGTTCATGAGCATTTCAAGCTTCCTTCTGAATAAGCGTGCAGTGATGTCGTGGCGATCTGTTGGTGACCGGCCATCAGAAGTTCTTCTATCTCGATCCACCTTGGATTGTATGTGGAGGTGATAAATAAATCGATCATATGCACGGACATTTGTCATGGCATCCTGCGCGTACTCATGCATGTGCCGTGGACTTCCGATGAAAGTTGCTGGTATTATGTACGCCTTTCCCAACTGATTGGGATCGATATTAGCATCATTGGTGATCGCATCACGTACATGAGTATATTCCTCCGAGCGCAACTTTCTTTGGTTCAGTTTGATCTAGAGAAGCCTTTCAAATTCAATTTTTGCGTACCTACATATCAACAATGTACTGATGTAACAGTGCACGGCATTTTAAAAGATGGTTAATAGTATTTTGGCAAATCATCAGTCGATACGCGTAATAATTCATTGCGCTCACATTTTTGATTGTTTCGTCGTCAGTCGCTGGATTCATCATTTTAATGTTGAAATGGTAACCATCTTCTTCGGTGATCGCAGCAAGCGGTGCTTTGAAAATGACGTGTTTTGCTTTTGCTGCGTCGTTTTTGCGGGAATAAAATAAAAAATATTCCTTCATTCAACCTGAATAAATGGTGAAATTATAGTTTTTCCGAGTGCTTTCCGTAAAACGTTGTAAATGGAATCCCTCTCAAAGCGTGTAATGGTCGTGTTTCTTGAGACAGATTGTGCGTCGATAGTTTTTCCCAATATTTTTGTTTTTTAGTGCCCCGCTCCCGCATCCGGACGAGCTTTCCAGCATCAGATAAGGAACATTGGTGAGGTCGTTTCAGATTATCATAAATATACCTTAACTATATACATGCCAGGATCAAGTAAGTCCATTTTTGATTCTGGAAGTGTAAAAACTCTTCATATATCCATTTGATATTTCAGGGTTTTCATGCGGGGCTTATTATATATGAAGATGACCTCAGAATGTACGTGTATTAACATGCATTCTTGAAATGGGTCGTCGGATTTTCAATAGAACTATTACCTTCAATCACCAGGGCTAAAAATGTTTGCACGTATAAATTACTGAAGAAATGCAGACAAGTTTCTTCCATAAAAGCACTGCCGGTCAGTGGGAGATATTGTAATCCGTCGTAACACCGATGAGTCTCTGAGATGAACTGAACGTCTCCTCCTTTACGATGCAAGACAATATCGCGCTTCTCAAATCCTTCCCCAACTACGACGATCGGGACTTCGTCGATTGCTGGCGCGTTGTGTTGTCGTTCATGTTGCCCAACTGGTGTTTTGTCAGCTCTTATCACAATAACCGTTGGCATTTAATCGAGTGCAGTTTGAAATGTCTAGTTCGGCAACGATTTCTCTATCCGTAGTCGAAAATTTGTTCTAAATTTGTTGTAAAATTTTATCGAAATCCGTAAAATCGGATTACCGGACGTTCAGCTGTTGAGAATCCGGGAAACTTTACAGATTTCTGTAAAATAATCTGAGTGTGTATGAAGTCCTTTGAAACAAATTTATTCAATGTGTCCTTAATAACATCCTCGAGCCGACGCTGGAAGCCAGAGCATGCCTTTCGGACGTAGTCCTCCGACATTGACTGCCATGTGCGTGTTATTGTTGACTTCAGGGTTTTCATACTAGGATGTGATGTTTTGCAGGCTCGTGCTTCAACATATGCCCAAATCGAATAATCCAACGGATTAAGATCTGGACTGCTAGGGGGCCACAAATCCTTCGTTCAAAACTTCATGTTATCGTTCAACCATTGTTGGGTTCGATTAGACGTGTGATACGGCGCTCCATCCTGCTGTAGGACAACGTTTTGGTCCTCGGAAAAGCTGGCCTTCACCCAGGGAAGCACTTGGTCCTTCATAATACCGATATACACTTCGGTATTGATTTTAACTCCAGCATCAATGAAAACAGGCGGCATTTTCAAACCGTTGGACGCACACCAAGCCAAACATCGTGACGCCGAATGTTTGGTTTGAAATTTGAATTTCACTTTTTCCGAAACGTTCTCCATTTTCTGCGGTTAAATGATCCGGCCCGTGCGGCTGTTGGCCACAGCATCGATGCTGAAAAGCTTTTCGTCGGAGAACTGGACTATCATTTGTTCCTTCTTCAACAAGGAAAGCGATCGCTTGGAACGAGTCACTCGTAGTTCCTGGAAGATGCATGCAGGTCTTCTTTGATGATTCTCCGAAATATTGGCTTCCTTTGCAAGTTTTCTTATGAAACGCACCGGGTTGCGAGCAATTTTGCACGGATCGATTTGGTCACGTTCCGCTGCTTAGCACCATCCTGCAGGGACTTTTTATGCGGCAATCTCTTTCGGCTTCTTCTGGGCAAGCAACAAACTGGTGATCACTTCTTTCGCGGACATTTTGACGAATTTGAAATAAAACAAATAGAATGTTTGGATGCAGCACTTGAAAGTAAACATAAACAAATACACTTTCGACAGAAATTAGTCACTAGCTACACGAATTAACCCAATACTCGAGTTTGCACATTTCGCATTATTTTCTGCCGCACCCTGTACATCTCTGTGCTCACTCGTCTCTGAGGCTCGTGCTAGTTTCAACTTTTTGGCATTTGGTGTCGACCTACCAATCGCTGTTCTCTTTTTAGAAGGCATTTATCGGGTAGTTTTTCAAAATAATTTATTAAATTGATTATTTAATTAGGGAATCAATTTGTGAAATCTGTACAAAACAAAAATAATGGCATGTGTTTACAATTTATCAGTGATCTTCATATTGAAACCGATCAACAATCTAGGACTGACTGATATTCACTGAAATGCATCATTTAAAAGCGTGAATAATAAGAACAGTAGGAACGGGGTCACCTGACGATCTGACGGGTTTCACATATGAAATAGTACCCCGGGTATATCAGTGCCCTGCGGTTTGAGGTAGCGAAAAGATTGAAAGTTTGGGACAGCAAACCGAGCAATCGTATAAACCTTAGACGGGGATGTTGCTGCGGGGGCGCTGCTCCCTGCAGTTCGGCGCTTCCGACGGTGGGAGGCCAAAAGAACATTCCGGCCTACGGCACCTGAATTATCTCTAACGATCAGTACACTTTACTAATCGTTGTGGTTGATTCTTCATGACAAAAATTTCGGCCAAATGCCCCTGTCCCCCTTTCTCGAGAATGTTATGTCGGATCCATAGCCGTAATAAATTAAAACATGTTCACTTACCTTGTAAACCCTTAGTAAGATTTGTTGGTTGATCCAATGACACTCTACAATCAGATTTTGACAGAGTTGAACGCTGCGATTGTTTTAAAAGTCTTTACAATTCAACAACACCTACATAACAATACCAAATTCACGCCCGCTAAGTTCTCTGTACGACAGATGTTTTGTCATTTGGCGTTGAACGATTGTGGTAGACAATGGTCCAATTTGATTGACGATAAATGAAATAAAATAAAAAACCCGATTACGTCCTAGCTTCAGACAAACCACGTTGTTGTTGCCCTTAGAATTCAGAACTGAATACGGTCGGTTTTGTTTCTTCTCAAATCAACTTTCCTCTCAGACTCACACACAAATTCAAGCCGTACATTTAAACACGTATTTAAACGCGATAAATTATTTGGCTATGATTGGCGGCGTGAATAGCCGTTGTGTCATTTCAATAGGGTGCATCTGCATATTGTAAACAAACAAATCGGAAAAATCAAGCTACTTTCGGTTCCAGATGGTGAATGGTCTTATCTTAGAACTTAGAACTCTTAGAACTTTAAAACTTAACGGTGCTGTTATTAGAATGAAGTTTCTTTACTTTTTTTTCAATAGTGCCTAAACAGAAAGAAAAAGAAGGTTAGTTCCAATTATTTTGGTTCTACCATCTACCATAATTTGAAAATTACCATCAAATTTGCCAGGTCATAGTACTTTCTACTGCAATGTTTACATACCCATGTATTATCATAGTAGGACTAAACGTAGGTGTGTTTTAAATTTCACCCTCAGATCGGTAGTTTTTATTTCTGTGTAGAAGCATTTCATAGGTAAAGCATTTATTTTCAAACTACGCCGTATCCTGTCAGTTTGAACGTAATTTTCTCTTGCTTA